>CAUYPK010137447.1:0-19909 GCA_963574355.1 Loris lydekkerianus
TTTTTTAATTGTTAAATCATAGCTGTGTACATTAGTGCAATTGCCTGTACCCATTCTAAGATGCACCATAGATGTGGTCCCACCCATTTCCCTCCCGCCACCAAAACCTCCCCCCGCCCTTCCCCGTCCGTGGCCCGTTCCCCATCGGCTTGTGGTATGGGTGGGGTCTAGCCGTCAGGTGAAAGCTATAATTTAGTTTCATAGTAGGGCTGAGTACATTGGATACTTTTTCTTCCATTCGTGAGGTCCTTTGCTAAGAAGAATATGTTCCAGCTCCATCCATGTAAACATGAAAGAGGTAAAGTCTCCATCTTTCTTTAAGGCTGCATAGTATTCCATGGTATACATGTACCACAGTTTGCTAGTCAATTCGTGGGTCGATGGGCACTTGGGCCTCTTCCATGATTTAGCAATTATGAATTGGGCTGCAATAAACATTCTGGTACAGATGCCTTTGTTATATTGTGACTTTTGGTCTTCTGGGTATAAACCTAGTAAAGGAATTATAGGATCGAATGGCAGGTCTATTTTTAGGTCTCTAATATTCTCCAAACATTCTATTAGTGTACATTCCTACCAGCAGTGTAGAAGTGTGCCCTTTTCTCCACATCCACGCCAACATCTCTGGTTTTGGGATTTTGTTATGTGGGCTACTCTTACTGGCATTAGGTGACATCTCAATGTAGTTTTGATTTACATTTCTCTGATGATTAAGGATGATGAGCTTTTTTTCATGTGTCTGTAGATCGTGTGTCTGTCTTCTTTTTTTTTTTCCTATTTATATAGTTTTATTTATTTATTTATTTATTTTTATTTTTTTATTTTTATTTTTTTTTATTATAGATAAAAATATGCACCATAGATGTGGCCAGAGAAGTTTCTCTTCAAGTCCTTTATCCACCCTGAGATGGGATCACTTGTTCTTTTCTTGCTAATACATTTGAGTTCTGTGTGGATTCTGGCTATTAAACCATTATCAGTAGTATAACCTGTAAATATTTCTCCCATTCTGAGGGCTGTCTGCTTGCTTTACTTTACTGCTTAGAATTCTAATTTGATCTTATTTGCTATCCAGATTCTGAATTTGATTTCTGACATCTCAGCTATTTGTTTGTGCATGGGATCTTGTGCTGTGTCTGACCCATTGTTCCTTGGGGGAGTTGATCTATTTTGATTATTCATATTGCCAGAGTTTTTCCCTTGATTTCATCTCATGATTGTTTTTCACCATTGCCTCTGGCTGTCCTCAGAGTTGGGGTGGTGTCTCTCCCACATTAGACCCTGGGGAGATCACTCTATTGTTGCTGGATCTTTGTAGGGAGTGACCCTGTGTAGCTCTTCTGGGGCTGCCCCAGCCAGGGAGTTCTGGTTGTCTGAGTAGTTCTGGAGTGTGACAACCCCAGATCCAGCAACAGGGCAGGGGGGTGGTGCACATGGTTCTGGGAGTGCCTGGCACCCAGAGACTTTGGCACAGAGGGCCCAAGGCTCCAGCAGTCTCTGGCCAGGAGAAGGGCTCCACACAGAGGCAGGGAGGGCTCCAGTGGGCACGCAGCTACCAGAGTCCCTGGCCAGATGAGTGGGCCAGTGTGGAGGCAGGGAGGGTACAAGAGGGAGGATGTGGGGTTGTGTGGTTCCCGGAGTTCCTAGTCAGGGCGTGGGGAGGCCCAGGAGGCGGGGTAGTGGGTCCCGGTGCAGCTCTTACTGGGGTCGGGTGGGTGCCGATTGCGGTCCAGGGCAGCTCTTTTGGAGGTCCGGATGGACCCGAGGCGCAGCTCTTCTAGAGGTCTGGGAGGGCGCCAATTGCGGATTCCGGCACAGCTCTTACACAGGTCTGGGAGGGTGCTGATGCCAGGTCACCGAGCAGCTCTTCCGGAGGTCCAGGAGTGTGCCAATCACCAGGTGTAGTTAATTTTGCACATCTTTTGTAATCTCTCCTAGACTATGCAGGATCTGTGTCTAATCCATCCCTGTAGGCAAAAGTGTCTAGCACAGCATCTGGCACTAGAGTGGGATCAAGCAAATAATAGCTGAATGAATGAACAAATAAATGATATCTTCTTGACATTGACCAGTTTTTGGAACCTGCTGGAGGAGGCCTTTAAGAATAGCAAATGTGAAATGTAAATGTCATGCTACGGTAACTAGGAAAATGCCAGGAAGGCTATGTTGACTAGTGGGATGAAAATGTGTCAAATGGTCTATGAAGCTAGTGTATGATGCCCTATGATCATATTAATGTATGCAGCTATGATTTAATAAAAAAATAAAAATAAAAATAAAAAAAAAGAATAGCTTAATTTTCTTTTAAAGGACTTTATAGGCTGATGAAGCACCAGGAAGTTCACTAGAATCACTGTATTTTGTGAGTATATCTTTAGTTTAAATTATAGTTGATAATTCATAAAGCCAATTCCAACTGTTTTAACTCATCTTTCTCTCCCTTTAAAGAAAAAATGTAAAATAGCAGTATGTGTTAACCCTAATTAACTGGCAGTGGCTGCCTTGAACACGTAGTCAGAAGGGTTGTAAGACCAAATCTGGACAAGATGGATGAGTAAGGCTTTCCCCGATACAATGAGGAAAGTGTAGGCACAGGTGACCAACCTTTGGCATCCACTTTTTGAAGTTTGCTCTCAGAGCCTTTTTTTTTGCTCCCAGATAGGGTACCAGTTTAAAAGATATGGATCATAATGCACTGCAGAATCCAGTTTTTGAGTTTCTACTTAACTTCTTATTTCTCATGAACAATTAATTCCCACAATACTTTTTGTCTTAACCTGATATCAGGGAGGCCCCAGGGTTATAATAGATGTGAACTCAACTGGCAATGCAAACAAGTACTATATATGTAGAAGAGCTGCTATTCTCCCACTTCATTCTAGTGCAACAGTTCTCCAAGTGCAGTCTCCGAACCAGCAATGTTAGCATAACCTGTGAACTTGTTAGAAATGGAAATTCATAGGCTGCATCCCAGATATACTGAACCAGAAACCACACTTCTAACCCCACTAAATAACCCAGAGAGCCAAACACCTGATCATCCTCGATTTTACCTTTTCCGTGACGGAATGAGGTACATTGTTGCTGGGCTCAGATTCCAAAATAAGAACTGCCTTAGGACTAGCAGTCCTTCCAACATTTAAGGAAGAGCTCATTCCTAAAGCAAAACCCAAACCAACTCCTCCAATTCTTTTCTCAAATTGAGAAAAATACAGTCCATGCACAGACCTACCTTTGGTTTCACAGAATGATAATTATATCCTAATAACTGTTAGATAGAGGATCTTTGTGTATGGTTCTCACAGAAGAACATTGTCATCAGCAAGGCAATGCTATGTGGATTGTTTGCCAAGACATGGGAATAGCTTCATGATGATCATTATACTGAATCAGGCATTAAAGCACTCTTATCAAAATAATTTTTTTTTTTTGAGACAGAGTCTCACTTTGTTGCCCTCAGTAGAGTGCTGTGGCATCACAGCTCACAGCAACCTCAAACTCTCGGGCTTAAGCAATTCTCTTGCCTCAGCCTCCCGAGTAGCTGGGACTACAGGCACCCACCACAACACCCGGCTACTTTTTTGTTGTAGTTGTCATTGTTGTTTAGCAGGCCTGGGCCGGGTTAAAACTCACCAGACCTGGTGTATGTGGCTACACTGAGCTACTGGCGTCGAGCCCCAAAAGAGAATCTATTTGTGACGTAAACAGCTACCATTTATTACTACCTGCTAAGCATATGCTAAGGGTTTTATGTAAATTCTCTCATTTAATCTTAATAACCATCCTTGAGGGAAGTACAACTTTTATTCTCTTTTCTAGATGGGGAAACTGAGGCTCAGAGGGGTCAAAGAACTTGCTACCCAAAATCAGACAGAGGAGATTGAATTTGTAAAAGATCTTTTTGAAAGTCCTAGCTCTATTCTGTAACCCCTCTGTTATAGGAAATCCTGGATTCAGAATCTCTCAGGGAGCCCATTTATCTTCCCTGCCCTCAAGCCTCAAGCAGGGCAAACGACCTAAAAATCTGCTCTCACTTTTTCCTGCACATTAAACACAAGAGAGAGAGAGAGAGAGAGAGAGAGAGAGAGAGAGAGAGACCTGACTTCTTCTTCTTGGAGATGTTATTAGCATTTGGAAATAGACTTATGTAGAGCATGAAAGATTTTAATAATCCTTATTGTTTTTTCTGTTTAATCTAACTCTGAAGCAAGTTACTGGGGAAGGCAGCAGAATCATTTTTTACCCCTGATGATTATTAAACATTAAAGAACTAATCTTCTTACTGGGATGCTCGAGTTCAACCTTCCCTGGGGTTTCATCTAAGTCTGAGAATTTGGATGAATGAAGGAATTATCCATGCCCAAATATTGCTTATTCCTTGAAAAATCTTAAAATGAAAATAATATTTCTCTTAAAAGAACAATCCATGTGGAATCTTAGTAATGAGGAAAAAACTATCTGCCCTCAATGAGCATACAATTCAGATGAAGGAAAAGAAAAACTAATGTGTCATTTCTGACATTACCAAACTTTAATGATGTTTCTGTGTTAAGTGCTATGTGAAGAAATAAGTGAGATGTGGATGCACAATTCTCAGTAAGGATATTTTCATAGGCTCTTTTGGACTTGAGGACATTTTCTCCTATTTTATTATAATTCCAGTGTCAAAAATAGCTGCAACAGATTGTCCTGTGTCACTTAATCATATATGTTTGTTATCAGGAAGCTTAGTGTCATGGAAGAGGAAGAGGGCCAATATGTTGGTACTGTACATGAGTTATTAGTAATTATTACAACACTCAGCATGGAGGTTTCCTTTTTATAGAAGAGGAAACTGAGGCAGACAGAATCACATATTAGGTGAGTGACTATATTTTTCAGTGCTGTCCAGAGAAACATAACCATTATGATATATATGTGTGTGTGTGTGTGTGTGTGTCTGTGTGTGTTCATATGTGTGTGTGCGTATGCAGATTTATTATGGGATTTGGCTCACATGATCATGGAGACAGAGAAGTACCATGATACGTTGCTTTTATAAGTTCTAGAGTCTGAAGGCCTAAGATTCAGGAGCTTCCATGTCTGAGGGCAAGAGAAAAATAGATGACCCAGCTCAAGAAGAAAGAGCAACTTCTTTCCTCTGCCTTTTTGTTATATCTGGGGCCTCAAAAGATTAGATGATGCCCATCCACATTAAAGAGGGAAAATCTTTTTGACTCAGTCTGCTGATTGAAGTACTAATCTAATCTGTAAACACCCTCACAGAAACACTGTTTTACCAACTGTCTAGGCAACACTTAGCCGAATTAAGTTGATACATAAAATTAACCATCACAGTGATTCAGCCAGTGTTTGAATTTAGTCTATTCTTTCGGGCCAAACCAAGTGGAATGGTATGAGAAGCCACTAGATTTCAGTGGGTAGAGGAGTCATTTGTAAACAAGGAGACACAGAGGAGAACATAGATAGATGACTCTTTCCCAAACCTTGCCAAAGTTTCAGAGAGAAATGTGGCAGAAACATGAAGGTCAAGGGAAGTTCTTCTTGTTTTGTTTTGGAGGGAGTGTTGAAAGAAAACACAATGTCTGCCCTCTAGGAGTTTACAGAGATCCAAGCCTCAGATTTGCCATACAGAAAGCTGCTCCTAGGCCAGATGTCATTTGAGGGCCCAAAGGCCAGAGGGAGGCACTAATTGGTCCAAATGATCTTCAGTATTCAGTAATCCAAGGAAGAGACAGCCGTCATCAGAAAATAATGAAGGAAGCAGATATGCAAGACTGGAAATAGAAAAACTGTTCCTTACAGATCTCTCCAACATGGTTATACAGCATTCGCAGCTTGCCATTTTCAAGGACTAGACTATCCTGTATGATAGGCAAGATCTTAAGATGGTTTTCAAGATTTCTTCTCCACAGCATGCATACCCTGCATAATCCCCATAAGTGGGGGTGAAAGCTGCAAAGATTCCATTTGAGACATTGCTCCCATGATAATGTTTCTTTGTACGGCAAGGGAATATTATCCTGACTGGCCTGGCCTAACCAAGTGAGCCCTTTTAAAGCAGACAGTTTTCTCCATCTGGTTGCAAATAGGGAGTAGTCAGAAAATCAAAGTGGAGAAAGATTCAGCACACCATTACTTCTATGAAGACAGAGAGGACTACATGGCAAGTAATGTGGGTGACCTCTGACAGCCAGCAAGGAAATGCACTTTAGTCCTACAACCTCAATGAACTGAATTCAACCAACAACCTGAATGAATTTGGAAACAGACTTTTCACAGACCTTCCAGATGAAGGTCCAATTAATACCTTTATTTCAGCTTTGCAATATCCTGAGCAGAGAAGCCCGCTGAGCTGTACCCAACAGAATAATTACCTGAGCTAACAAATAGGTGAGATTTTAAGCCTTCATATCCATGGCAATTTGTTATGCAATAATAGAAAACTAATACATCTCTTCTGAGAAGCTCTCCCTAACTAAATCCAGCATGGATATGGTCCTCCTAGAGCAGGAATCATACCTTATACATCACCAAGCCCTTCACCATGATTCATGCATGGATTGACGTGGTAAAAACACTCAATAGATAAAAGCCAACTACTAGAAAAATCAGAGTGTAAACATTTACTTTGAAGGGCAATTCTGGGCTGGACACAGTCGCTCATGGCTACTATCCCAGCACTTTGAGAGGCCGAAGCAGGAGGACCACTCAAGAACAAGAGTTTGAAATTGGCATGGACGACAAACTGAGACCTCATTTCTACAAAAAAACATTTTTTTAAAGTAATTCTTGATTTAACAAATTACTTTCTGAGAAGTAATTTGTGCTTTCTGAGTGAATGAATTAGTGAGTGAGTACCTCTTGTACTTAAACTGAATGAATGTCTACATAGGTAGTCATAAGAATTCCACTGTTAGGCAGAGTGAGGCAGTCTCTAAGCATACTGGCTTTGCAAGGTTCAAACAGTACCCAAATTGGTGATGCCAGCTCTGCTTCCTGTGTCACTTAAACTGACTTGGTTTACTTTGGATGATAAAAAGATTTGCAAGGCTGTGTTAACCAATTTGTTGTAAGTATTTCAAATGGTATATAAAACCAGAACATTATGCCCCATAAATGCATTAATGTACACATCTATAATTTAATAAAAAAAGACTTGCATAATCCAAATAAGCTTTTCCATAATGGATTCAGTCATCCTAATCCTTCACTGGTTATCCTGAGATGTTCAAATTGTTTGTACCTCTTTGTCTTCCTGGTCTGTTAACAACTATACAGATGTGGCAGATAATTTCCCTTGCACTGAAATAGAATCTGAATATCTATGTCCAAAGAGGATAACATGAATATATAAATGCTGAGGAAGAATAAGGCTTTATATTCTGCAGGAAACATGTGACCAGTGATGATTTATTTTACATACATATGCACACATAAGTACATGCATACTTTACAGTTTATATAGCTCTTCCACATCTATTAGGTTATTTGAGCCTCACAACTTTCTGACACAGATAAGACATGCCCAGTGAATGTTTGTGCCTTTTACCAGATGTAAGCTACTTCTATCTAAGGGAGTCAAGGAGGAAAGCACGTGGGCTGAATCCATAAGGTTAGGCATAAGGGAGAGATTTGTATTTGCACTCATAAATGAGGAAACAGAGGCTGAGTGAAATTATTTGCCCAAGTTCACACAGAAAGTCAGGGTTATTGCTGAGGGAGCTAGGTCCCCTGTTTCTTTGTGCTGCCTGTAATGATTGCTTAGGAAGAATTCTGATGAACTTTTAATGTGTATCTAGACATGCTCATAGGACTAATGTATAGTTCTTGACAAATTGAAAGCCCTTTAAAATGATTTTACAGTCAAATAACTTCCTAACTGAAGATGTGAAAATTTGACTTCCTCTCATCTCATTCATTCAAAAACTATTTATCAAACACCTACCATGGACACTGTTCTTGGCTTTAGAAATGCAATGGTGAACAATGCAGTCATGGCCCCTTCTTTGTGAAGTTTGCACAGCCTAGTCATTCACTGAGTTACATGGAAATGCCACCATTGACTTTAATTAATCAGCCCACGTGCTTTCTCCCTTGACTCCCTTGACTCCCTTAGATAGAAGTAGCTTATATCTGGCAAAAGGCAGAAACATTCATTGGACATACAGAAGACTTTGAAGATTTGGGGGCCTCATTTACTTTTCAGAAAGGTGTGATGAAATGCTTCCAAAGTATCCCACTGAAAACCCAGTTCTTCCCCCATTACTAGTACTGATTCTTGTCACATCCAAATTGCATATCAGATTAATGATGTTCCTGGCAGCTGCCAGAGAAAATATAGGTCCCAACCATACATAAACAAAAACATCTCTAGAGTAATACAGGCAGGACACTTGCACAGTGTGGCATTGTGAGCCAGTGGTTGAAGACACCAGACAGTATTAATTGGCATTATTAACACTAACTGCTGCAGTAGGCACACTCTCCACCATCTTTCATCATTGTTACAACACAGCAAATATTAAGTTACAGCCTGATGAAGGTTAGGCAAATCTCCTTGACTTTCCTCCAAGTGACTCAGAGATCCTAGCTACCTCTATAGTGCAACACCTCTGTTTCAGAGGTTTTTAACTCCCGGCCACATGGGTAAAGAAGAGAACAAGAGGAGGGATTAGAGCATTTTAAACTGTCATGGACTTAAACGACACATCACTACAGCGCACATTCTCATTGGTAAGAACTTAGAGAAGCCTCCAAGAGAGGCTAGGAAAAGAACTCTTCTTGTGTGCTCAGGAAGAAGAAATAGGGTGACCAACATAGCATTCTCTTTGCCACATGTCAGGAGAAAGTGAATTTTCCAGCCACTTTCCCTAGTGGGCTGGTTTAATGAAGGCCCTTTTGCTACATAGGAGGCTCTCTCAAGTTATTCCCAAGGCAAATAAAGACAATATTACAAGGGCATGATTGGATTAGAACTGGCCTCAAAAGATGCCAAGAACGGAGACAGCAATTACCTCAGGCTCAGTCAGGGGCTGCCATCTCTTCTCCTGGTGTCTGCTTTATCCTGCATATCTGCTCCATTCACCTTTCTGTCAATCTGATTTCATAATAACCCAACCTTCTACATATCCCACAATGACCTTCCTAGTCTCTAATGACTTTTCAGCTCAGTTGCCCTAGACCAGTTTCCCAGTTTCTTATATTAAATTCCTGAGGGTGTAAGTCTATTGGTCTAGGTCCTTTTTTCAAACCAGGTCATCCAAGCGACTTAGGTCCCTGGCCACCATTAGACTAAGGGCTCACCCCTAACCACATAGGGTAGAGCCATGAGGCTGGGAGACATAATCCACTGACCATCCAACAAAGCTATGGGACAAGTAGTTTCTCTCAAAGCTTCTCTTGCTATGGCATGGCAAACAAAAATTGCAATCTATAGAATCATGATGTCTTTAGGACAATGAATCTATCTGACCACAGAGCAGAAAGGTCCTCTGCTCTGTGCCATAATCATACAAGGCCATGCAAGGCCAGCACACTTTATTAGCTTGTGAGGATATTGTGTATTATCTCACTTGGTCTCCAGTTTACCCTCTTTTTGATGTACCTTCCTAAGTGACAGAGATCAGAAAGCCAGACACTACATTTACCAATCTCTCTTGGCTCTGGGGTTGTGGATCCAAAACAGATTCCTCCAATCTAATGCACTTGCTTGGAGTTGGGAAGGCAAAAGTAAAGCACATGCCATCTCTCTACCCTTTTGGTTGCTTTCTACTGGCAATCTAGGTCGCAAAGACATGTCATTTTTCTGCACTGGTGAGCCATGTCCATTCTCTAGCTTTCTGGGGATTGATAAGAAGTTGCACTAGAGACACTGGCCCGAGTCCATGGCCTATTTCCCAGTCACCATCTCTGTGGGGGCCTAGTGGCATGTGGGGAGAAGTACTGGCAGAAGCAGCTTCCTAATTCCATCTTCCTGATTCCTGGGTCATAGAAACTGCAGCATATTCTTGAATTTGGTGGTTCTACCACTAGCCTTTTAGGTAGTAGCCCACAATTGGCCCAGTTATTTCATGTTCTAGGAGTTATTTTTGAGGGTTGGGCTATATTCAGCCAGCATATAGCCCAACCCTTCATCCCCTCACATAATTTTTTAGTACGGATTCCCTGCATTAAATAGTTTCTGATTAGTATTCCTTGAGTGCAGTTTCTTGCCCTGACAGGTACACCAACAAATGTACTTTCCTCATGCAGAGTGGAAAATAGAGGAGCCTAAAACTCAAGGTCTATTCATCAACCCAATGTTTACATGTGCGACTCTGATAAAAGTTCCTAATTGGAAGATGCCTGTGCATCATCCCCTCCCCACTCCTGATTTAACTTCAAAAATGTAGACAGCCTTATTAATCACAGGGAACTTTAAAGTGTGATGCAGCACATTTCCAAGTTAAAAAAAAATATTGATTTTACATTCAACGAAGCAAAAAGCAATGGAGTGCCTCGTCTTTGCCAAACACTGCACTAGGGGTTGATGATTCAAAGGTAAGGCAAAATCAGCCTCCATTCTCTGAGAGTGTCCTGCCTCCATGTTGGGGAGAGTGACTTTAGTTGTCTTTCTTCCTCTTTCTTAGCCCCACCACTTGCCTCAGCAGGGGTGATGTGCACCTCACTGTCTTCTTTCTGGGTTCAGCTCCCTTCCTTTGGCTTCTCCAAGTCCACCACAGCCCAATATCTCTCCCTCTAGACAGGAGCCTCTGGAAAATGCTGCTTCTAGTTAGCCATCTTGTAAATGCCTTTTACACAATACAACTCATGATAAATACCAAAGAAGAGTTCTAGTCAAACAGTGATGGGAATATGGAGGAGGAAGAAAGAAAGAAACTCTGCCTGGGATGGGATAGAGAATGAGTCCTAGACAAGGTGTCAACTAATCTGTGTCTTGAAAGATGAGTAGGATTTTGTCAAGAGGAATAATACTGCTCTTCCAAGCAATCCACTAAGCTCAATCTTCGCTTTAAAAAAAAAAAAAAAATCCACATGGGTATATTTTTCACTATGTCTTTTTTCCCTACATTTACTTTTCAACCAAAAGTGAATGTGAACCTTGCCTACATCTTGGAGCAAGTAGGGAGTGAAAGAATTCATGGAGATAAACTTCACTGTGGAATTTGTGAGTGGGTGCTGGACTCCGTGCTGGGGAGGGAACCAGTAGAGCTAAGCACTTGCTGAAATTACTTTCTAGCAGCAAGACAAGATGTAATCAAGTTAAAGGATGTAGGCCTTGGGAAAAACAACAAAAGAAGAAACTGTGTGTGGAAATTATTTTCTAGGAGGCTCACAGCAAATCTAGACAGATTCTCAGAGAAGGAGGATAATACAGTGGAAGAAGCAGGACAAGGAGGGCCAGAGGTCTTGAATTCTGGTCTTGACTCTGACACTAGGTAGGTCTGTGACTTTAAATAGCCTCTTTCCTGTGCTAACATTTGGTGATTTATCTATTTGCCTCTGGACAACAGAATAGGGAGCAAGTACATTCAGCAAACAGTAGACTTCAAAAGCCTAAAAACCAAGAAACCAAAGAGGCCCTAAGTCCATTGTCTCTAATCTCAATCCTCACCATTTCTACCTTCTGTAAGACAAGACTTGCCCAGGAATTCATTTTATGAAAAAATTTCCCCATTGAAACCCTGGCCTTGTGAAGTCAGTATGTGGATGAACCACAATTAGACCCTGTTTGTCTGTAGGAGCAAGTCAAACTCTGTAACATCATGTCTCAGTTGTTTAGCTGAAGTGACCGGGTTCGAACCCGCCACCCTTGGTGTATGTGCCTGGCACCGTAACCACTGTGCTACAGGTGCCGAGCCAACATCATGTCTTCAGTTGTTACATGACAACAAAAACAAAGTCATGGAAAATGGCATCAAAGGTGGGAAAACAGAGGTCCAGAGAGATTTAAGACTTGCCTAAAGTCAAACAGCTAGCAAATGTCAGGGCTGTTCCCAGAAACCAAAACTAACTTGCTCTAGAGCTCAAGTTCTTAGGCACCACCCAAATAATACCAAAATAGCTAAAGTACTTACTGCCACATCTCTCCAACTTCTGATGAGGTATCTCTAGTTTGCATTTCAATTTTTTAAGGGAGGTAAATAAGGTTTATAGATTTTATATTGATTTGATTTTCTATTGCTGTATAAACAAATTACCACAATCTTAGAGGCTCAAAACAACATTCATTAATTGTCCCACAGTTCTTAAAGGTGAGAAATTTGAAGGACAGTTTACTTGGGTCCTCTGCACAGAGTTTCATATGGATTCAATCAAGATATTGGCCAAGGTTGGGCTCTGAAGCTAGAGGATCCTCTTCCAGGCTCACAAAGTTATTGGCAGAATTCATTTCCTTGCAGCAGTAGAACACATGGAAGCTACCTCTTCAAGGCCAACAGGAAAGAGAGTGACTTCTTCATGTCTCTTTCTTCTTTTTGAGAAAGTCTAAAGGGCTCATCTGATTAGGTCAGGCCCACCCAAGATAATTTTCCTTTGGATTACCTCAAAGTTAACTAAGTAGGGCAACAGGTCCCAACCTTTTCGGCTTTTTGCACAGACTGGAAGAGGGATGGTTTTGATATGAGTCTGCAAGCAATTGATTTACTATGGTCTGTGTGCAGTCAAACCTCTCTGCTAATGATTACCTGTATCTGCAGCCCCTCCCCAGCTCTAGCATCACTGCCTCATCTCCACCTCACATCACCAGGAATTAGATTCTCAGAAAGAGGGTGCAGCCTAGGTCCTTTGCATGCAAAGTTACAGTAAGGTTCCTGGTCTTATGAGAATTCCTATGAGATTCCTATGAGAATCTAATCTTGCTGCTCATCTGACAGGAGGCAGAGCTCAGGCAATGATGTAAGCAATGAGGCATGGCTGCAAATACAGACAAAGCTTCATCTCACCTCCTGCAAGCAAGATGTAATCAAGTTAAAGGATGTAGGTCTGGTTCCTAACAGGCAATGGACTGTTACCTGTCCATGGCCTGGAGGTTGGGGACTACAGGATTAGGGAAATTTACCTCTGTACAATCCCACCATCTTTGCCATATTTGTTATTTAGATGCAAATAACAGGTTCTATCCACATGTAAGGGAAAGGGTTTGCAAAAGAGTATAGATACCAGAGTGCTGGAATTACAAGAGCCATCTTAGAATTTTGCCTAGCATAAAGTTTAGTCAGCCCCTAAGTTTGACAGATGAGAAAACAGCAATATAAGCATAGCAATGAACTTGCTTGGAATCCTAGAGTAAATTAGGAGAAGAGTTGGGGCTTGAAATAAATTGAGAGCTCATGAGGACAGGGAATGAATGCTTTTCTTCTCTGCAGTCTCCAGTGTGCCACATGTGGTGCTTTGCCCATGGAAAGTCAGTGAACAGTTGTTGAGTTGCAAGGACTTCAGCTGTTTTGATTTTATGACTCTCATGATGTATAAAGTGACAACTAAGATGTAGCATATGCTGAAAATACATGGGAATGAAGGAAACTGGTAGTGTAGATACATAGCCATAATTCTTAGGAAAATATTTTAAATAAAAAATACAGAAAACTATATAGGAATAAAGTAGTGATACTCAAGTGGAGTGGGTGCTGGTGGGAAGAGGCATACACCTTCAATATAAAAGCTTGTTATTTTTTGAAGTGTCCAAAGGTGATTCTCATTCGCCATCCCTTTCACCACTATATTCAGAACTACTGGAGGCAAGTGGTAAAAGATAATCTTGCAGTCATAAGTTACCAGATTAAAAAAGAAAAGTTTTCTTTCAGTAAATACTTGAATAGGAGTAGCTATTTCAGAGCCATTGTTGAGCTTGTATTCACGGACAAAGACAGTACTGATAGAAAAATATCAAGCCTGCTGGCCTGCAACCATGAAAGAAAATTGAGTAAAAAGGTTGCTGGTGACATTAGTTTAGCACTACATAGATTTCATCAAGGAGCTGTGTGAGCCTATAAAACCAACAGTATACTCTCCAGAGAAAACCGAGTGCAGACTTGTGCACAGATTTTAAAAGCAAAAGGTTCCACTTTCTTTTTTAACTTTAATAATGTATTTTACTTAACCAAAATATTAAAATATTATTATTCCAACATAAATATAAAAAAGTATGAACAAGATCATTTTATGTTTTCTTCATGCTACATCTTCAAAAACTGGACTGTATGTATTTTCTACTTTCAACTCATCTCAATTAGGACTTCCCATATTTCAAATACTTATTAGCCACATGTGACTAGTAGTCATCATATTGGACAGCACTAGCACTGCCTGAGAGTCTGCACTGTCACCTACAAAAACTTTGCCATCTTTCTTTCTTTCTTTTTTTTTTTTTTTTTTTTTTGCATTTCTTTAATTTTTTTTTTTATTTTTTAATTTCAGGTTAGTTTGAGGGTAGAAAGAGTTAGGTTACTGTTTGCATTTGTTAGGTATATCCCCTGTTGTAGTTGGGTCCCACTCTCAGGAGGTGTACCATATACACCCAACACTTTGCCATTTTTATAGTGAGACATGTTCCTTTTTTTTTTGAGACAGAGTCTGGATAGAGTGCTGTGGTGTCACAGCTCACAGCAACCTCCAACTCTTGGGCTTAAGTGATTCTCTTCCTCAGCCTCCCAAGTAGCTGGGACTCAGGTGCTCATCACAGTGCCCAGCTATTTTCTTGTTGCAGTTGTCATCGTTGTTTAGCTGGCCCAGGCTGGGCTTAAACCCGCCAGCCTTGATGCATGTGGCTGGTGCCATAACCACTGTGCTATGGGAGCTGAGCCAGACATGTTTTTCTTTTTCTTTATTTGTGTAATGTCCCCTAGACTGGGAAGACCTTAAGGGAAGATCTGCTTGCTTCATTTTGGGGCCCCCACAAAGGCACACAGGATGGAACACAAGGACTGTCTGCCAAATAAAGGCTTCAATGGCTGCCCAAACCCCTTAAACTGGCTTCTTCTCCTGTAATTAAAAAAAAAAAAAAAAAAAAAAAAACTACCCAGTAGTAGAAGATTGACAGCTTGGGAGAAGAGAAGGGCAGTTAAGGATCAAGAGACAAAAAAAAAAAAAAAAAGAAAAAAAAAAAGGATCAAGAGACAAAGGGCCTTGCACACCAGAGAGTTTGGATTTTATCCAAGTTTTAAAGGGAAACTGTTTAAAGGTTGAAAGTTTAAGTGATCTGATTTATGTTCCCAAAAGCTTCTGCTGGCTGCTGAGTTAAGAATGGACTGCAGAGAGCAAGGATGGACACAAGGAGATTGGTGAGGAGGCTGCAGTAAGCCAGCCTGAAGTGAGATGATGGTAGCTGGGATAAGGGTGGATCATACTCAATGAAAAAGAGAACAGAAAATAATGAGGCAGTAGAAGTGGACAGAGGTCAGGTCCTGTAGGGACCTCCAGGCCATGCTAAAGATTTTGAATTTTATTCTAAGTGCAGTGAGAAGCTGCTGGAATATCAAGGGCAAAGAGTAGACATGCTCTGGTTTATGTTCTAGAACATTCTCCTGTCATATGGAGAATGGACTGTAGGAAAGCGAGAGTGGATATATAGAGAAAAGTAGAAATAAATTATGAACTGGAGGTGAGTTACTCACTGATTTAGGAAAATAGCTGAAAAAGTAAAAGTAAAACTCCTTTTTTGATATGTGGATGGATTGTAAGGAATATTTTCCCATTGCATGGGAAAATTTTATGGTTTTATAGATGTGGTTTGTTGTACCAGTAATTGACGGACCTTGAAAAATGATGTTTGGGGATGCTGTTAACAAATTGCTTTATTCTGAGACAGAAATTCCAGAATGCCATTCTAGCATGTTCCCTCACATAAAAGAAAAAACTAGATCCAGAAAAATAACCTTGTTCATTTTCTATTCATTTGTCCCTGTTCCTTCCAAGAAGTTGTGATTCAGTTCACCTTCAGAGAGCTTCTTGTTTGAGTTTATTGAGAAATCACCCACTTATGATTTAGACCAGCCTTACTTCCTTCCCCTGCAACCTACAGGAGCCTGGGTCTTTGTATATGTTTTAGGCGTGTGGCTTTCCACCCACCTACTATTTTCTAGTGCAGTGATTTGCAAATGATGGTGAGTGGAAGTGGTTTGGGAAAGGGCTGCTACATCCACAGGGGAGAAAGAAAAGGACAACTGTGCAAGGGGTTGATGATGAGTAACCGCCCCTCTCTGCCCCCAGCACCCCAGCATGTCAGGACTTTCATTGAAGACATTTTGTAGCCTACAAACATCACCTGGAGGATGGAGATTGGGCACTGGCTGTTGAGTTTGGGAAGTGTTGACAGAAAGGTTTCTATTATGGAATCCTGGGTAGCAGGGCAAAAATGGCAGAAGCCAGACTAAGTTTGATCCATTGTCTGGAAGACAGGCATTCAAGGGAGAAACAGAGGAGATGGGGGAGTGGAAGGGATGTGACCCCCAAGGACAGCTTCAGTGGTAGAGGTGGGAGGACAAAAGAAGTTCATGAATGGACCAGAGAGAAATTTCAGAGCTTGAAATCATGAGAGGAGGACGGCACCTGTGGCCCAAAGGAGTAGGGTACCAGTCGCATATACCAGAGGTGGTGGGTTCAAACCTGGCCCCAACCAAAAACTGAAAAAAAAGAAGAAAGAAAGAAAGAAAGAAAGAAAGAAAGAAAGAAAGAAAGAAAGAAAGAAAGAAAGAAAGAAAGAAATCATGAGAGTGGTGGGAGTAGTTTGGAGAATCCATGTGGTGGCAGGGTTGGAGTGAGGACAGAGTGAACGTCAACGACAATGAGAGGAAGGACAAGGAACTCAGAGAACCAGCTGTTTGCAAGGTCATTACAAGGACACACGGAAGTCCCAAAGATTCTGGCAAAAGACAAGGGCTGAAAGACTATGAGTCAGAAGTCAAACATCTAGAGACTGGAGGCAGTGTGCATATCCCAAGGCTTTTAAAGGTGGCCAGGATGTCAGGTGCACAGTGCTAAAGGCAGGGCACAGTGCTAAACAGATCTCAGTATCAGGGAAACACTAGCTCTTATCAATGGGAGCAAAAAAGACAAAAAAAAGTAGTGCTCAAATTCGGGCCTTCTGTCTCTGGGAGGTGTCTGGCTGGAAGGCTCACGAGGAACTGGTTGGGCAGGGTTGAGCCACCCACCCTTATATCCTAGCTCAGCGTGGGGTCAGAGGGGAAATAACCACCAGCTCTGTTCTAAGCACTCGCCAAACAGTGCCTCATTTGATTCCCCACAACAGCCCCATGAGGTAGGTACTGTCTTTAGCCCATTTTACAGATGAAGAAATCAAGGCAGAATGATGTTAAAGGGTTTGCCTAAGGTCCTACAGCTGGGGAGTGGCAGAAATGGGATTCAAACCCATGTCTGATCAGTGTTAGTCTCTGTGCTTTTCACCAAAACCTTTCTCCTGTCTGGCAGGGGCTGGGTTGGGCTGTATGATTGCTGCAGATGTTCTCTGAAGCCCATCACCTCTTCCCTTTGGTTCTCAGGACACAGAAGTTGGCCTGGCTAGAAGATGGGGTCTTGGGGGACTAAGGTTGTGGCAGAGAGTCCTGACTTGAGACAGTGTAGGAAGAACACTGAGGCCAAAAAAATGATCAAAGCTGACAAGCACTCAGGTGAGGTCACAGCCAAAATGCTGCAAATGTGTTCAGAGGGTCCAGGGTCAGGAGACAAGATGTCACACAGCTAGCTGGGACCAGCAGAAGTGGGGGACTGGAGGGAGGTTCTTGAGCCCAGAACCCCCATTAGTGCTGTGTCACTGATGGAAGCACTGACCATTCACCAAGCAGCATACCAAAGACTTATAGTATAACCTTTTATCACCCTCATAACTCTGAAAGGTAAGCATAGCATTTTCCCACTTTCTCAGAGGGGAAACTGAGGCATAGAGAGATTTAGAGGACTCAATCAAAGCCATACAACAAGGGAGGGATAGATCGAGGAACCAATTCGGATCTGGCTGACCCCAGATCCCAGGCTTCTACCACTCACCCTTTCTGATCAGTGTATGGCAAGCTTACATTGGTGAGTGATCACTTTGGAGTCCCTGAGGCAGAGTGGCCAAGACCTCTCCAGCTTTGACAAGCAAGGATTTGATGCCTGTAATACTTGCAGCAGACCTGTCAGGATTTTTCAATCCTTTACCAGCATTTCTCCAGGCAATCAAGTTCTCCCTTCCAGGGGAAAAAATTCTAATTTCAAATTCTAATTTATAATCAATGAAAACTTTCAGAAAAATCTACAGAGTTTAGCTGTACTTTTGTGTACATGTGTAAGTATAGCCTTCAGGAATACCGTGGAGATTTTATTCATGTTTCTCCTGTATCAAGTCATTTATAGCTTGTGGGTAATATAATTAAAAATGGGGTCTCCAAAAAAATCAACTAAAAGAATTGAACCATGTTAGAAAATTTTACTTTTCATGCCTGTTGACAATGAAAGAATTAAAAAAAAAAAAAATTATGTCAGAAATTCTAAGAACAAATGAGGATAACCAGCACTTGGCCAAACACTAAATGCCCCACCAGGCCAGGGTGCTTACAAGGATGTGGTTTCAGAGAACAAGACTAGACTCACTAAAAGTTTTATTTTCAAATTAGCACTGGTCTTTCTGGATGAGCTCAGGACAATCACCACATTGAATGTCTTCCATTTGTCCCTCCCAGATCTGCTTTTCACCCTTCTCCACCCCACTTTGTGTCCCTAAAGGCTGACTCATATGGACTGCAGCTTCCATTTGGCTTTGATCAATGAGAAGTCATAGTAGAAGTCTGAAGGGTGGGAAGAGAGAAAGGGTGGTGCATTGATTCTCTTGACTCCTTTCCTTTAGGGACCACAGGTCACCAGTGCCTGGTTTCCTTTATCAAAATCCACAGCATCTGGGGCAGTCCACCCACAGCCACACCTTTTGTTGGGTTCTGTATCTACTCCTTCCCTTTGCTCATTCAGGCTACGAGTGGTTACAGCTTCCTGTTGGGGCTGGTTCAGGGCCTTTTTCCATCCCTTATTAGTTCCCTTTACCCTACCAACAAACACCTTTATAAGAAGCCCCTTCCTTAAACTCCCCTCATGTGACCTGTCTGGGTGCACGATCTCATTTCTGCCAGTGCCATGATGAATACACTTACTTAACCTCTGTGGGTCTCAATCCTCTGTTGTCTTCCACCTATCCCAGGGAGATTCAATAACTCACCAAATACAGTAGAAGCTTCACAGTTGACCACCTCCCTACACTGACCACCTCCTTAAGTTGACTTAATTTTTGGAGACCAGACATGCACCACATGTATGTATCAATACAGCAGGCCTAGTTCCTTATGTCGACCACCTCCATATGTTGACCCGTTTGCTACAGTCCTTGGGTGGTCAACTTACAGAGGTTCTACTGTATTTATAGAATGCTTATTATATGTGCCAGATGCTCAAAGGAGAACTGAGAAAGATGGTGATGCCTCTCATCCTTCTAATAGGAAGAGATAGTATTTCTGTCCTAGGAGGGGGTAGGGTTTCCTTCCATCCCACCTGACTCCAGCTTTTCCAGCAGAGAGCTCAAAGTCAGAAGTGGGCAGGACTGACTCACCAAGGGGCACCTGCCCTCCCAAGGTAGTGTTCCTTCCCAAGAAGCTCGGGCACTGGGATAGCAGGTTCAGGGAAGGGTGTAGAATAGAGCGGTTGTGAAAGCTGGAGATAAACTTCTCTTAGGGGACCTTTGTGTGATAATAGTAACTATTATTAAATATAAAAAAGGGATCCCGACTGCTCAAGTCACAGGTCCTGCACTTCACTTACATGAAGAAATATAGCTAAAGATGTGAGTTCCCAGCTTGGCATTCAGTATACATTCTATTAATGATGACAACAATGATGAGAACAATAGCAAAGACAGCTAATAAAA
>CAUYPK010137448.1:0-89500 GCA_963574355.1 Loris lydekkerianus
CACTGCTCAGGGGCAGCCACACTGCACTCACACCACAGCACCGAGGGAGAGCGCACTGCTCAGGGGCAGCCACACTGTACTCCCAGCACAGCCCAAACACTGCTGCTCGCTGTGCACAGTAGAAACTTATAAGTAAATAAAAATCAACTTAAATCCTAAAGCCCACTTATTAGAGGATTAACAGAAATAATGGTATGTTTACAGATATCTAAATTAAATTATTAAAGTACCTATTTTGCTACCTATTTTGAGAAAGAAACACAGCTTTATTTCCATAAATTATTTTTACAAATCAAATACAGTATTTCAAAAAGTAATTCAAACTAGAATCTCAGAAATAGCTTTAGGGCAATTAACACACCAGCACGTGTGAAGGAATCTCTGTTTGGTTTGGTGTTGTTCCAGGGAACAGATAACAGACAGGAGTGATTTACTTACCTTCTCACTGGGATTTTACCATTTGTGTTGGTCATAAAAGCCAGTTTCATCCAGCTAGAAAACAAGAGCAACAATTTTACTTCAATGTTTCTTAGGGAGAACAGCTTCAATTTAGTTATGAACTCTAAACAAAAGTTCATTAAAACATTTTTTCTGAGACAAAAAAAAAAAAAAGAAAGAAACAATAAAACATTTATTCTGAAAATCATCATTGCTTCCCATCTGGCATTCTGGCTAAGATCAAGCCTATTTTGGAAATCCAAGAAAATTGTGTCCTCTGAGATGAATTTAGGGTTATTTGACTTAGCAAATACAAATATAGGACTCTCAGTTAACCCTGAATTTCAGATTAACAACAAATAATTTTTTTTTTTTTGTAGCGACAAAGTCTCATTTTATTGCTCTTGGTAGAGTGCCGTGGGGTCACACCTCACAGCAACCTCAAACTCCTGGGCTTACGTGATTCTCTTGCCTCAGCCTCCCGAGCAGCTGGGATTACAGGCGCCCGCCACAATGCCGGCTATTTTTTTTGTTGCAGTTTGGCCGCGGCTGGGTTGAACCTGCCAGCCTTGGTATATGGGGCTGGTGCCCTACTCACTGAGCCACAGGCACTGCCCAACAACAAATAATTTTTACAATAAGTGTGTTCTAAATATTATTTGTTATTTATCTAAAACTTAAATTTAACTTAGGGTCTTCTATTTTACCTGGCACCTTAGATGAATTCAAAAACCGGGTGCTTATATTGAGCAAAACACATTGTCAGGACTTATTTGTGACTGGGTTTGCTCGTGATTATTGCTCTTTATTCATACATTAAGGTGGTGGGACACGCCAGTGCTCAGGGACACCAGCCAGCCTTCTGGTTAAGGACTAAGGGGACTCATCACTCCCAGCTCCCAGGGCTGTAAAGTACCACTTCTACGGCCACCTTCCTTAATTTCCAGTGATAAGAGTAATTCATCAATTCAAAGTGATGATGAGCAATTTCCTGCTTTCCCCAGGCTTTCCAGACATACAGAGACATTGTCTGGACATTCCTCTGTACTTTGGAGCTAAAATTGCTCTAAGCCAGTCAGTACCATTGCCACTGTTTTTTAGTCAATAATATTCTCACAGTCTGCAGTACATGATACTTTGTAAAGTTTCTGTGTTAAATTTTCTAAAAGCACAAGTGAACACTCATATGGGGGTATTTTTTGGATGAAGAGAGTGAGGGAAGCCCACTGGGCAGGGAACAGAGCTAGGCAAAGTTGGGGTCCCAGCTGGACCGTCAGCTTGATCTTGTGTGGTCTACGTCAGACCTGGTAGCAAGAAGGGCACCTATTTTACCATTTCAGCCTGTCATTGGCTACGGGCATCCACCAGGACGATGAGGAGTATTATCCCCCAGGCATGGAGGTTCCCTTTCAGCAGAGGACACTTCTCTGGGGAGTGGGCAGGTCTGGGCCCTTGGCCAGCCCCTCAGGGCAGCTGACGACTGGGTGAACCTCAGCTCCACAAAGGGATCTGGGCAGGATGCTGTAATACCAGGTGAGGATATTTGGGTCACTCAGGTATCAGGGGGCATTCCAGTAGTCTTTGATCCTTTGGGACTATCAGTGCCTGAAGCCATAACATCAAAATATCCAGTGGGTCTCTCCTTACGAAAATATGCCACAGCGACTGCGGAGGAGAGGGAGAAACAGCTGCGCAAGGACCAGGAATGGGCAACCAAAATAATTCCTCCCACTTAGAGGACACAAAGGAAACTGAAGAGACAGCATACGCACTAAGGTAACCATAGCATTGAATAAAGAATAGCTGCACACCGGGCGCCAGGCTCGGTGCTCTTCAGTTTCACCCTCATGGTGGTTTTGAGTCACAGGTGAGGACAATGAGGCACAAGGCTAAGCTCTGCTGTGGCAAAGTTGAGATTACAGCCCAGAGCCCACACTCATGAGCACCTCCAGAGTGACCACAGCTAAGAGAGGAAAGTGCCTAATGCACTGACCTTGTAACCCTTTGCCAAGTGGGGACAATGAATGACACTCCTGGCATTAGCATGTGGTTTGGAGAGATGCAGGCTGACCCCTACCATTTCTCCAGGGGCTTTCCTGACACCTCACAGCTGTCTGCCAATGGCCCCGTGATGGCAGGTGACATGACAGACCTTCACAGGTCACTGCTTTTCAAATTGTTGGATTTTAGTTAAGATTTCTACTTGAGTAATCTTCATGTCACTTTAAAACACTGATTTTTCAACCAGTGTGCCATGAGAGGATCTTAGGTGTGCCATGAAAGTTTTTAAAGATAATTAAATTATTTTTTTTTTTACAAGTTCAAAATAGGCTCAACGCCTGTAGCTCAAGCGGCTTAGACGCCAGCCACATACACCAGAGCTGGCGGGTTCGAATTCAACCCGGGCCCACCAAACAATGACAACTGCAATCAATAGATAACCGGGAATTGTGGCAGGCGCCTATAGTCCCAGCTACTTGGGAGGCTGAGGCAAGAGAATCACTTGAGCCCAAGAGTTGGAGGTTGCTGTGAGCTGTGATATCACAGCACTCTACCCAGGGCAACAACTTGAGGCTCTGTCTAAAAAAAAAAAAAAAAAAAGAAGTTCAAAATAAAGTTAAGTATATTCTTTTTTCTTTTTTGGCTCTTCTTTTTGATAAACATAATTTAAATGTTCTGCAAAAGTTGAGGTAAAGGTTCAAGTGTGTTGTCAGATAAAAAGGTTGAAAAACACTACTTTAATAGGTTTACTTGGGTGGGATTAAAATCTACCACTACGATCACCCTCTGGATTTTTGATACGGTAAGCTGGGGTGATTCCTTCTTGTATGGAAGAAATAAAGAAATCCAGAAGGCACCTTTGGATCTTTGATTGAATCCTTGAAAAACTGAGTCCCTGATTGGCTGAATTTTAGAAAGACATTTAGAAATACTACATTTGTGCCTCCGATGGTGTGCTACACAGGGATCCTGGAGCCTGGAGCCAGGTCTGCCTTCCCTGGTGCTTTTGCAAGTACTTCTCTTGGTCATGCTCCCCATTTCTCAGTTTTAAGCAGTAGAGCGTCGACCTGTCCTAGAGCCCAGTTATAGACCCCGGCATGCAGAGCTATCTATCACAAGACTCAGTCTGGGACACCAAAGCCAGTGACCCCAACTCAGGGGACACAGGGTACTAAGGTTCTGGCATCTTGTGGCCATCAAGCACTCCTTTCACAGCGGTTTTGGGCTATGGGTTCAGCATGTGTGCCCTGCCAGGTGGTATGAAGAGTGCAGGTGTACGTGGGTCAGCACCTCCAAGGTCAGGGGGCATGGAGTGGTGGAAGCAGGACTTCACCTTCATCTCCTAACCTGACCATCTGCTTGGTAGCCTTAAAGAACAAAATGCAAGCAAAACTCACTGTTTCTTCAGGCACGTCATTGGACTGACGTTGTTGGCCCTGAAGTTGTGTATGATGGATCTCAGGCCTTCTACCCATGGCTGAAAGAGATAGGAAAAAATATTCTTGGTGAGCAAATCACTGTGAGCCAAATATGGCTGTTTTTATTAGATAGACTGAATCCATTTTGTGTAATAAAGACATAAGCTTTTCTGTCATCCCCTTCCTGCCACACAGCCATCAACGTTTCACATGCTTATACTTCATTTTTTAATAGACAGCTTTCACATTCCTTCCATAAAGATGTGTGTGTCATCAATAGTGTTATTAAATATTGGGCTGCCACAAAGGAATGCTGCCCACTGATTTACTTGCTGGCTTTTCTTTTTGCAGCCTGTTTAAACACAAGACCCGTTGCAGTTGCTGGCTATCTTCACTTAATTCTAACCAACGTCATGTAATACTTTGTGACATACTTAACTATCGCCACTTTATAGGATAAATGCATACAAGTTCATCTAATTTACTGTGTGATTTTTTTTTTTTTAATCTAAGAATTTGTGGTGTACCTTACCTGGCTGTGTTTTCCAGCAAAGCTTTAATAAATATAATGTTCTATGACTGACAGGGTACCCAGAGCAAACAGTGCTGTGGCTCACTTAATTTCTGTATAAGGACCTCAGTTGCAATTCTTGGACCTCAGTTGCAATTCATACCATCACTCCGTGGATTTACAAGAAAAGGTGAAGAAAGACTGTGCACGCAGTAAAGGAATTTGGGTCTCTAAAAGGGCATTTGCTAGGAAAGGCTAGCCTGTGAATTAAGACTAACTCTGTCCTTGGGTCCAGTAAACGGATGCCAATGAATTCCATAAAAGAATTGCACCCTTGGCAAAATGTTTTGTAGCAAATTGATACTGTTGTTATAATAGAACTGTGGCTCACCAATAAGCTGATTCCTTACCATCTTGGGTTTACAGCCTGACCACTTAGGTTTACGGCTCAGCGCTGAGCAACAGACAGTAATATAGATGTAAACTCTACCTGCACTGTCCGCCAGGCTAGCCACTACCCATATATGGTTATTTAAATTTAATAAATATAAAATTCAGAGTTTCAGCTGCACTAGTCACATTTCAAGCACTCAAAAGCCAACACAGGGTGATGGCTACCATATGAGACAGTGTGGATGAAGAACATTTTATTCTTTTTGTTTGTTTGAGACACAGTCTCACATGTTGCCCTCAGGAGAGTGCTGTGGCGTAATAGCTCACAGCAACCTCAAACTCCTGGGCTTAAGCGATTCTCTTGCCTCAGTCTCCCAAGCAGCTGGGACTACAGGTGCCCACCACAATGCCTGGCTATTTTTGGTTGCAGTCGTCATTGTTGTTTAGCTGGCCCGGGCCAAGTTCGAACCCATCAGCTTTGGTGTATGTGGCTAGCACCACAGACACTGTGCTGTAGGCGCCCAGCTGGATAAAGAACATTTTCATCCTCATAGGCGTGACTTTAGGACAACACTGCATAGTATTGAGAGGTTTAAAATGGTCAAGCAAATTAATCTCTTCAAAGACCAGAGGTGAGACTGAGCTCTAACAGAGCATGTTTTTGTTTTGCTTTGTTGTTGGTATTTAATAATTCTTTTAATTTTAATTATGGCGAAACAGACGTATCATAAACCACCATGTATCATCTTAACCACTTGGCGGCACTGAGCACGTTCTCCCAGTGGTGCACTCACCTATCTCCGAGACGCTTTTCATCTTGCAAACCTAAAGCTCTGGACCTGACGAACACTAGCTCCCCAGTCCCTCTCTCCAGCACTTGGTAACCACCATCCTACATTCCGTCTCTGTGATTCTGATGACTCTAGCTCCTGGCATAAGGAGATTCATGCAGAACTAGTTCTTCTGTGACGCTCACTTCCCTTAGCACAGTGTCCTCAAGGCTCTTCCATGTAGTATGTGCCACATGCAACTTTATGACTTTTAAAGGCTACATAATATTCCACTGAATATTCATTCATCTCTGATGGACCCTAGGGTTGCTTATATTCCTTGGCTATTGACAACACTAATGGATACGAATAACTCCAGTTCCTGATTTCTATTATTATGGATGAACAACATGAAGTGGAATTACTGGGTCATATTTTTAACTTTTAGAGAGACCATCATTCTGTTTTCCACAGCAGCTGTAGAATTTCACAGTCCCACAAACAGCACACGAGGGCTCATTTCTTCCTACATCCTAACATTGCTTTCTGAGAGTTTTGAGATTTTTGATAGTAGCCATTATCAAGTGTGTAAACATTAGTTTCAACTGCCTCCAGTCATACTTAAGAGCTTTCCGAAGGAAGATAGGAACTACAGAGGTAAATTTTTCTTTTATCATGAGCAAAGGTCATTTTTTGATAACTATAAATAACATTGAAAGCCTCAGCAAACAGAATGGTGAAGTCAGGATCCTGAAGGGTGAGGAAGAAAGGAAACAGTAGCATTAAAGAAATGCTTCAATTACTTTTCATGGTCAGACCTCACTTCCTCTGTCAGGCTAAAAATATGGGCCATAACTCCTTGGGGAATATCAAATATCCTGTTATTGGCCTAACAAACCACAGGCCCACACAGAGTTTCCCAAAAAACAGACAGAAAAAGCACAAATAAACTAGTTGGCATTAACTGGGAAGCATTTTCCCAACCTGAAGGCTTGTTACATGTTCCAAAATACAAGGCAAAAGTTCATGGTATTCCAGGCCAGAAAAGTGGACAATTTCTGAGACTGTTTACTGGCTTTGTCTAATCATTCTAATTTAGTTGTTTCTAGAAATAAATTATAGAGATAGCGAGCTTTGAAAAGGCTTAAACAACTTTCATCCATCTTTTGAAAATACCATAGTGATGATGATTCTTGTTTATTTGGGACAGAAAGGTTGCTCAGAGTGACCTTTGAGGTCGTCACTCCAGTGACAGAACCCATGTTATGGTTAGTGCAAGATGCCACCAGAATACTCAGAGGCCCCAAAGGCCACTAACACGGGAGATGGCTGCTTCCTTCTCCTGGTAATGACAACAGCGAGGTCAAGGGTCTTGCACAGGGTCACAGAGCAGACAGGCAGTAAAAGCTCTGTTATAGTCCCCTTCACATCAGGGACCTTGTCACCCAATGGCTTCCCATCCCTGCCCCCTCCATGGTGTGGAAAGGTCCCTTCAGATTTTCTTCTATTGATTCAGGGAAAGTACACTTAGTGCACTCAGCATAGTAAGGCCAAAGGACTGTAGGAAAAACAAAAACAAAAACCTGCTTCTTTGTCTTGTTTTGTTGTTTTTTAACATAAAATAGATGAAATGCCAGCAGGGGTCAGCAGAGTCGTAGTTTTGTTGGAAGGTTATGCTAGGAGTGAACTAGAAGTCCATCAACTTCTTTAATTCCAGATTAACAGACGCAATAAACTGCAACTTAGATATTCTTCTGAACAGCTGAAAATAGGCTTATATGACCGTCATCTACCTAACGCCCCCGGAGGCACATCTTGGAGCCTTGTGGAGCACATACTTCGGCGTGATGGTGATACACCTGTGAAATGATTCCAGACACACTGGCCGCCTTCCTTCTCATCAGTCATCCCCAGTGGATGCGTGCAGCTCGTGGGATGGCACAGGTGCTGATGTCCCCACTGGCATGTTCCCCAGCATGTTGCTACTGTTCTCCCATTTTTTTCAGCTTTTAATATTTTCTCACCTTCTCCTGAATTAAAGTTTATTTGAACTCTTCTAAAGTGGGAAGAAGTGGGAAAAGATCCTTCAGGAAACTCTTGAGGGCTTGTGTTACATCATTTGGGGACAGGAGCTGACTCTAATTCTCTCCTGGGAACTTTTGACTTCTCCTCTGGGACTCCTTAAACTTGTCCAGCTTCCAGGCAAATGTCTGGATCTTACTCTTATCTATCACCTTTGACCCCAAAACACTAGAACTGGCAGAGACAAAAATAATCCCTTTCTCTTGCAAAAACATAGGGAGACAAAGTTATAACAAAACTTAAATTAAAAAATACATGAACTTAACACTGAGCATATATCTCACTACTTTTCTCCTTTAAGAACACAGGTTAGTTTTTTTCTGCTTACTTAGAAAGCAATATTTAAATACCCTTTGTAATGCAAATAACTTTACAACAAAAAGTAAACATTACTCCAATCTCATTAGACTCATTTTAAGAGACAGCCACCACCAACGTTTTGCTTGTGGTCCTTCTAACTTTTCTCGATACACAAGTTAAGTTTGTCATCCTAAAATAACTAGTCCTGTTACAATTTAGTCAGCAGCCCTCCAGGCAGGGCTCTTGTCCTTTAATCTCAGTTCTTATCTCTAGATGTTGTTCCAGAATTCTGTTTCTAAGAAGCATGTTGTCAAAGTGAAAAAAAAAAAAAACCAGACACCTGCAGCTGTCTCCAAATTTACTGTGTAATTTTCTCCAAAGTAGCATCTTCCTTAATCTTTTCCGCTGTTTTCAAATGAAAAGGCTACAGGTGGAAGTGGTTGCAGGCATTTAACTAAGTCTGCTAAAAGGTAAACTTGAGACTTGCTGCTTAAAGTGTCCTCCAGGGACCAGCAATGTCAAATCACCTGAGGAGTTGTTGAAATGCAAACGATCAGGGCCTCACTTAGTGAATTAGTCTCTAAGGATGAGAAACAGAAATTTGTGTTCTAATAAACTTTCTAGGTGATTGCTTTGCTAACTCGCATTTAAGATGCGCTATTCTAAACCTAAACCCTTGCTATTAGAAGAAGGCGGTTCTAGACTAACAGCACCGACATCTCCTGGCAGCTTGTTAGAAAGGCAGAGTCTCAGGTCTCATCCCAGACCCACTGAACGAGAATCTGCATTTTTAACACGATCCTCAGATGATTCCTGTACACATTACAATTTGAGAAGCACAAGTCTAAAAAAACAGCCTCTCCCAACATAAAGGCCTCCTTCCATTGCCCACCTAGGAAGGTCTGGGTTGGATTCTGGCTTAGTCTATGAGGAACTTATAACAAAATACTATACACTGGGTAACTTATAAACAAGAGAAATTTATTTCTGACAGTTCTATGGGTTGGGAAGTCTAAGATCAAGGCGCCAACAGATTCAGTGTGTGGTGAGGGGCTGCTTTCTGGTTCATAGATGGCTCTTCCAGCCGTGTCTTCACATGGTGGAAGGGCTGAGGTGGATATCTGGGCCTTTTTTATAAGAAAACCGATCCCATTGCTGAGGACTGACCTCGCTGACCCAGTCAGCTCCCAAAGGCTCCACCTCCTAAAGCCACCACCTTGGGGATTAAGATTTAACATACAAATGTATGCTCTAACCAAACATTCCAACCACAGCCCTTTCCTAAGGGAACTGATGTTTCCCAGCGTGACTTCAGATAGGACGTCCAGTCTTGCAGTGATGGCCCTGGAAAGAACCCTCCCGTTCCTGGTCGGCTCTTTGTTTTTGTCATAACCCATGCCACCTGGGCTGAACAAATCTGACTTGAACGTTCTTAGGGAACTGAAGTTCAAACTTCTCACTTCTGGAAGCAAGAAGATGCAAGATGCTATCAGTTACTTCCTTCTTCCCTATGTCTGAGCTGTGAGAATAATCAATGAATGGGGCCATCTGAAATATTTAAAATGGGAACTTCTTGGTACCTGAAACTCATAAATCTCGTTTTGTTTTAAAGTAAAGAAGGATAAGAAAAGGATCATCTATTGGGCAGTGCCTGTGGCTCAAAGGGGTAGGGCGCTGGCCCCATACCGGAGATGGCAGGTTCAAACCTGGCCCCGACCAAAAACTGCAAAAAAGAAAAGGGTCATCTTTTCAGTGAGGCATTCTCAGGGTGCCTTATTGCTCTATCAGTTTTCATTTGCTCAAATAAAAGAAGTCAGCAATTCATATAATTTGAAATGCAACTTTTGATGCCTTTACACTTTTAGTTCTGTTGAGAGAATAGGGCAGGCATTCAAGCTGAGAAATAAGACCCATGTACTTAGAGCTAACTATGAAGCTTTTTGAATAAAGATTTCCACAGGGTCTAGTCTTGCCTAAGACAAGATTATCTATAAGGTACTTACAATGTAAAATCACAAAATTCCATAAATCTCCAAATAAATACTATAAAGTGAAGTAATTACACTTTCATCTTAAACTAGAAATTCAGTTTTACAAAGGCATTTGAGCTTTACACTGCCTCAAAATAGTCAGTGGCTCAGGTTCTAAAATAGAGACAGTAGATAAATCACCAACGTATTTTCTCTTATGAGTCTACAAAAGCATGGCAAATAAAATCACTTCATCTCAATTTGAAGAAGGTATTAGTTGGCATTAAAACGACAGTATTTAACTTTAAGGGCAGGCTGAAGGAAAGAGATTTCTAGCAAGTCGATTGTTAAAAGAAACCTATGTAGATAGAACTTCAAGCCGACATTCATAGTTCCCAGTAACTGTTATACTTAGAATTACCCTGGGGTGCATATAAGACATTTCAGAAGTCTGGCTCCCATCTCTAGAGATTCTGATTAACAACTAGGGTGTGTTGGGCCATCAATCTACTTTTTCAACACTGCAGATAGTTCTAATGTGAACCTACAATTAAGGACCATTGTATCAGATGATGAGAACTAAATTTGGTTTAGGCAAGTGTTTTTCAATTTTAATGTGCGTTAGGATCACCTGGGAAGTTTGTTAAAGTAGAGTTGGATTCAGTCTAAGTATCTGCCCTGAGATCCTGCATTTCTCTTAAGCTTCCAAGAGATGTCAGGCGGGCATATAGGCTTGCCCAATTCTTGTGCCCTGGCCTCACCAAGGGTGGCAGGGCTTGTATGCTATTTCTAAATCATGTATCTTGAGTACCACTAAGAAGCCCACCAAAAAAAATGCATTTCTGGTTTCCATTATTCAAGCAATTCTCAAGTGTGGGCCCCTGATTGGCACCTTGAACATCACACAGGAGCTCATCCGATGCATCAGTTCTCAGGCCCTCCCCAAACCTGCAGAATCAGCACCTCTGGAGTCAGGCCTGGTAATGGCATTCTAACAAGCCCTCCAGGTGACTCTAATGTGGCGATGGCTGCAGTATGTTAGTACCAGAGCTTCTGGTGCTCATGAGAGATAAAGATAATGGAAGAGGATGTGTAGGTGGCCCGCAGGAGAGTAGATCTATATTGTTTTTAATCTACTCTATTGAGATATAATTTATATATGATTTGACCTTGAGGATTTTAAGTTTTTTAAACACTAATAACTATCCTTAGGGTGAGTACTAACAACTGGGGCACTTAAAATACTAAATCCATTTCCCTAGTTTTAGACTAAAATTCTCTCTCTCTTTTTCACACACACACCGTAGATGCTAGAATATTTTAAGGAAAGTTACTGGCATTATAAAAACAATGCAGGCAGCCATAGAGCAGCTGGCTAAAAGGATGGTCTATAGCCACAGGGACTCCAGGAGCTGCTGATTCACAGGACCCATCAGGCAGCAGGGAGCTGGCCCAGAGGAAGCTTGTTAGAAGCAACAGCTCCTCCTGCTTAAGACCAGCCTGATCTGGAGGGCCTGAGGTTCTTGACAGAACACTTTACTAGGTGATAGTGATACAAAAATCAGAGGTCCGCTTCCAAGAAGTGGGATCAGAACATGACTTGGGCCACCAAATGTCCGGTCATCAGACCCAAAGGACCAGGACTGATGCCAGCACAGTAGAAATAGCAGCCAGAAGTGCAAGGCCAGCATCCTGAAAGCCTGTGTCTCCCTGGCATTTGACCCCAAACTGGGGGGGGGGCTAGGAATTATAATACTCTGGGGGTAAAGGTAGAAAGTGAAGAGGCTGATAACATAGGCACTATTTGACAAATAACATTAACATTTTATCCTTTGATTATACTTATCTAGGGCACTAAATCCATCCTAAAATTAAATAGGACCAGAACTACCATTTGTTTGTATATCAGAGATCAACTGCTAAGTCATGTTAAGAAGAAATAAAACAATTTCGCTCTTTCAAGTCAACTGCTTTCTCCTGGCTCTGCCAAGAAGAGGCAAGTGCAGGTAACTAAATGTTCATCTCACAAGATATTGACGTCAGTGTCAGAAACTCACATGGTTAAGAGGACAAACCGTGACAGTGATGACGGTGAGAACAAGCCAGGCAGAGGAACCTGAACTTCACTATAAGCTGTGAAGGAAGAGTGCAGGAAAACTGTGAAAAATTTCATGCATCATAAAAGAGCAAAGCCACCATTCTAGACGAGTCCAGTTGATAAACTCATTACAGAAGGTTAAATTAGTAAAACTTATCCATAAGAAATAGAAAAGAGACACCCAATAGTAATCTCAAAAGCCCTTGGGAAGTCAATAATAATTCTCATAAAGTTTTCATATTCCAAAAGAAATAATTGATGGGGGTGGGGAGAATAAACAGAGAGAGAGAGCGTGCGCAACTGGGGCCTTTTGTTCTTGACATAGACTGAATATCTTCCAGATAACACAAATTGTGCACCTGCTGGTCTCTGTGCAGAGTGAAGTTGATCAAAGTTAAAGAAGCAATGTATTAAGTGCTGTCTGATTCTTAGATTACCTTCAGAGCACAGCCAATGAATATTTGGGCAGGAAATAAGCTGCCGTCTATGAGTACAGATGGCTGTGTTTGAAAGATAGGATTGGATGGGCCTGGGTAATATTTATAGATTCTTAGTCAAAATTTGTTTAGTCACTCACAGACAGTCAAAACAGTCTGTCAGCCTGGCTGGTTATCTTTGCAACACTGGATGTTAGGTCAAAAAGAACCTCTAGACTTCTAAATACTGTAGTCATGTGAAAGGAGAGGACACCTGTGTGGTTCTTGGTTGTCATTCAGCGGCAGAAGTGTCAAATTTCCATACCAAATGGGTTTTTTGTTAGCATTCCTAAGACCTATTTTTTTGCGTTGCCTAAGCCTGATTGTATAGATACCCCCTAAACACGTCCTATTGGATCTATAGGATCTTGTCCCAAATAACCGAATCTACTTTCGAATATCTTCTACAATAACTATACAGTTACGTACATGACAGTCAGAGGAGGAAAACACACACAAACGTGCAGTTGGGGCATATGAGCCCACGTGGTTGCTGATAGAAGCAATGTGAACATGACATACTTTAGTGCCTCCAAGTTCATAAAGCAGCCACATTCCTGCCAACCCAGCAATCATTCAAAAATAAAACGAAATACTCAGCTTATTTTACGTAACACATAGTTAGCATCCATACGGAGAGCTCTAAAATAATTGGGGAATTTTAAAATTTTGTGAAAATCTAGAGCACGTTCTTATGCCAGTCAGAAGCTGTCAGTTTTCTGAGAGTGTATTTTTTTTTTTTTTTTTGTCTCCACACTGTCAAATTTGCAACATATGGCTGGTAAGGGATAAGTAACCAGCTGGTGAATTAAAAGGCGTTCATAAAGTTCTTTCTTTGGCTCATGGCTTTTATTTACAATTCCCAAGGTCACATTCTTTCTGACATGTACCAGTTGACATGTTGGCAAATTAGGTCATGGCAAAGTAAATAGTATTGCAACTTGCATGTTACCTGCTCTGTCTCTGAGATAAATACAATCAATCAAGGAGCCTCTGGCTAACTCTTGTCCAGGCAGCATTAATCTATTTAGTTCAGGCAAATCAAATCTATAGGTAATCCTGTAAACTAAATAGGACTTTTAATATAAGAGCTACTAAAAGCAATCAAAATGGGCCTGTGTTTCATTATCTAACCCTCTAGGAAAAGGAACTCCCCTCGCCACACACACAGCAAAAACCGGGGCAGGAGGAAAACAGAGAAAATAATGTATTTATGGTAAAACATAAACAAGTGACTCAGTGCCTGGATTCCAACATTGTTCTAATACTTCTGGAAAAATATCAGGCTGAATAACGCCTTCATTACATCACTTACTGACTTTTTCTAGTACAACAGTTCTGAAAGATTTTAATTGCTGTCCCTTCCATAGGAAAAAAAAAATAGGTGTGGGAAAGAGTCCAGATTCATATAAAAATAATAATACTTCTGAGAGCATTTCTAATAAAGAAACTGTCTAAAGACTTTCTCACACTGATTTGATCAGGGAACCCCTTTTATGTGTAGATTTTTTTTTTAGAAATCTGTTTTTCTGACCCCACCATGGGAAGTATTGCTCTGTCAGTGCATTTTCTGTATAGAATGACATTACAACATTTACCATATATACTCGAGTATAAGCCGAGTTTTTCCGGCACAAAAAACTTGGCTTATACTCGAGTATATACGGTACCTAAAAAGCACATTAAAATCAGATAATGTTTCAGATGGAAGAAGCTGTTCAGCCTCAATCTTTATACAGGTGAGAAAAATTAGGCAACTTGTGACTTGCAGCACAGGGCAATGATAGAATTCAGGATATAAAGTGGGTTTAAAGCATCACTTACTGGGCGGTGTGACCTTGGGTATAAGTTACTCAACCTCTCTGGGCCTATGTCATCCTCTGTAAAATGAGGATAATCATAATACCTATCCCATAGAGTTCTTGTGAGAATTACGGTAACTAAGATAATATATACGAAGCACTTTGAACTGTGTCTGTTACAAAATATAAATAAAAAATATTGCTTCTGCTTCTATTATCTTTATTGTTAGGAGTCAGCAAAATTTTTTCTATAAAGAGCCAGATAACAAATGTTTTAGGCTTTAGGGGCCACATATGGTTCTCTGCTGTACAGTTTGAGTATCTGCATGTGTGTTCTTTTAAACAACCCTTCAAATATATAAAGGCCATTCTTTACTGGTCATACAAAATCAGGGAGGCCTGTGTTCAGCCCATGGGCTACACATTCCAACCCCCAATTATGGTTATTAAATTACTTGTTCCAGATCATTGAGCTTGGAGCCAACGGGGTCTCATCTCAGGCCAGGTATGCTACCCACCTCCCCACACAATCCATTTTTGTAATTATACCCTACAGATGAGAAAACACACAAATACGTATGGGCCATGTCATTCATACATTATGTTCCCAGAGGCAATTTTTGCCAGTAGTGAAAACTGGAATTATGTGGAAAAATGGAAAAGCAATTTAAAGCTTGTGACATTTTTCTCTCCCAGGGGCCAAGAGGTGAAATCCAAACTTCATATTACGCTTCTAGTGCAATTAGAGTAATTCATTTTGCACTCCCTTAGTGGAGTCATTTGATAGGGCTTGCAATTGGGACAAAATGAGCGGCTCTTCTATGAGACCTGTCAGGTGCATGAAAAGCAGGTGAAAGAGGCCCCTGCAATGAAAACCATGTGCCTATGGAGAGCGTAGCATTCCACACACAAGTGCCCAGAAGGTTTCTAGAGAAGCAAGAGCTGAGAACACCAACAAAATTCACCTCGCAAACCCTGGGGAGTTACACAAATACACTGAAGCCCAAGAAAAAGTTTTAATGACCAGGGAAATGTATTCAATAAAAAAGATTTGAATGATAAAAGGCAGTATATGAAACTCTATGCACAGCCTGAGTCCAGTTGTATATAAATAAGAAAATCGTGTGTATGTGAATAGGGTACGTCAGAATGCTTCCAGGGTTGTGGATAAAGAAAATGGGGAAGAAAGGCCTACTGGGCCCAGGCTTCCTTTTTTGGGGGGGATGAAAATGTTCTGAAACTAGATAGAAAGTAGTCGCTCAGCACTGTGGCTGTAGTTAAATAGCACTGGATCCCAATTGTCCACTTTAAAAGGGTTAATTTTATGTTATGTAAATTTGCTTGCATTTTTAATAATAGCCATAGAAGGGGGACTGCACTCTCTGGGATTTTTATTTTATTTTTATTCTCCTGTACTTTCTACGTAGACGACAGTGCTAAAACACATTCTACGATAAACAATAATGCTACTTTTGCATCAGAAAACACTAGCCAGAAACACTAGCCAACCGTATAATAATGCACTGTCCGTGCAAATATTTGAAATGACTTTGCCAATGGGGTCAGTATAGTCAGACAGGTGCTAAACTCAGGATTGAGGCTTCTTCCCCTCTTTGCTCCTCCAAGGAAACCACCTCAATGATGCAGGTGACAAAACTCCCTGAAAACAACAGCACAACCTCCTCTAGCTCCATTTCCCTGTTCCTCTGAACATGCATTTTTCTTTTTTTTTTTTTTTTTAAAGAGAGTCTCACTTTATTGTCCTCAGTAGAGTGCCATGGTGTCACAGCTCAGAGCAACCTCAAAGTCCTGGGCTTAGGCAATGCTCTTGCCTCAGCCTCCCGAGTAGCTGGAACTACAGGCGCCTGCCACAATGCCCAGCTATTTTTGTTGTTGTTGTTGCAGTTTGGCCAGGGCCAGGTTCGAACCTGCCACCCTCGGTATATGGGGCTGGTGCCCTACCCACTGAGTCACAGGTGCTGCCCTGAACATCCATTTTTGATGAGGCGCTTTAAGTAAGTCTAGTGCTAAGAAAAATGACAGTTAAAAATTCACATTTGACTCTTTAAGGAAGTAGGGGGCTTCAAAAGATAGTCACTTTCAGAATGTGAGCTGGATGAGATGCGCACCACAGGGACAGCCCTGCAGACATGCCCCTGAGGGTCTCAAGTGGTATGAGATCTCCTTCCCATCCTATGGGCCACAGCAGGTCCTGTGACAGATCCCTCAAAGAACATGTTTTAAACAAAGTCATTCTCCCTTTTTCTTTCTGACCCACAGTAATCAGGCCCCCTATTTCCAGTAACTGTATCATCATCTTCCCTGTTAATCAGACTCAAAATCTGGTTTCCACCTTAGCTGCTTCTCTAACTTTACCCATGAACAAATCCTCTGGTTCTCATGTTCAAGTGTTTCTCGGGTCCTTCCTCCTTGTGTAACCAGTTAAAACCAAGAACAACTGATTTTCTAGTAACCCATCTCAGGACCCCTCTCTGGGACTTTGTGCATAGGACACATGTTGTTAAAAGGGATCTTGTTCAAGTGCAGATTCTGACTCAGCCTAAGTTCCTGCCTTTCTAACAAGCTCCCCAGTGATCTCCCCCACTGGTCCATGACCCAATGGTCCATTACCGTACTTTGAGTGACAGGGCTCTCACCCCCGTATTAATCTTCATGCCAGTGATAACCATCACATCTCAATATTTTTACAATGTAAATCTCATGTGGGACCCCGCTTCCAACATTATCATGACCTTTCAATACCTCCCTAGACTCTTTAGAATATGTCTCCGAAGTATTTCAGCTTGGCATTCAAAGGAGGAGTTCATGGTCTTAACCACACCTTCCAAATTCCCAATTAAAAAATGTTCACTCCGGTCTTATGGACCAAACATCGTGGCTCCATTTCTCTGCTTCTGTGTCTTTGCTCATGTCCTAACTCATGTCTGTACAGCCTCTAGTGGACTGTCCACTGCCATGAACATCACTGTAATGTGATCAGCAGGCCTTCCTTCCTCTAGGTCAGTGATTTCAACCCGTGTGCCATGAGAGGATCATAAGTGTGCTGTGAAAATTTTTAAAGATCATTAATGAAATTACTTTTGAAAGAAGTTCAAAGCATAGTGAGTACATTCTTTTTATCATCTTTTTTTTTTTTTTTTTTTGATCAACATTAAGTGTGCCGCGGAAGTTTAACTACAGTTTCAAGTGTGCCAAGAGATAAAAAAAGGTTGAAAAACACTCCTCTAGGTACAATGCCTGGGTACTCTAACTCCTGCCTGACCTCAGGGCAAGCGATGTTGTCCTGGTTAAACTAACCTAGGGACTTCCATGTGTGTACAAGTAACCAGGACCCTGCTGACTACTAACCCAGCTAAACTATAAACCTGAATCTTCCATCCACCATCCGAACCCCAATATATTGACTGATTGAGATTTCTTCACTGTGTGGCCTCACAGGTTTTTGAGCCTCAAGTGTGAGATGTGCGATGATGAATGGTTGTCTGTGTGATTATTATTTCTTTTTCATGTTTCTAAGCCTGAAAACTGGCATTTTCTTTTTTATTTATTTATTTTTTCTTTAAACTCTTCTGAGTTCACTGGAAACAAATTAACAAGGGGCATTAAGTTTTTTGGAGAGCAGAGCTATGAATTCTAGCAAACAGGAAGGAAAGCACATGCCCACCTTGAAAACACCCCATCCCACCTGGGAGTTTTCCTCTTGCCTAATAAAGATAGAGGTTTACTGTTGTTTTTATTTTTTGGCTGCTGGGACACTTCATTTTGCAAAGAGAGTTCTTAAGTCTTATAAGAAAAGGTGACTTCAAAGAATGCGTGATACAAATCCCTGCTTCTTTTCTTTTCTTTTCTTTTTTTTTTTGAGACACTCTGTCACCTGGGCAGAGTGCCGTGATGTCATCACAGCAACCTCAAACTCTTGGACTCAAGTGATCCTCTTGCCTCAGCCTCCTGAGTAACTGGAACTACAGGTGTCCACCACCATGCCCTGCTAATTTTTCTATTTTTAGTAAAGACGGAGGTGTTGCTCTTGCTCAGGCTGGTCTCGAACTCCTGAACTCAAGCAATCCACCCACCTTGTCCTCCTTTCTTTTACAAATGAGGATAAAAAGACTAATAGAGTTGAAATGATTTGCCCAACTTTAGCATTCATCACAAAATAATTCTTGAGTGAGTAGCTGAACGAATAAAGGGAAAAATACAGGCCACTTCATTTAAAATGCCAGTCAGGTGACACACTCAGTGAACATTACCACTGAGTACAAGTGCACTCACGCTTCACACTGCCTGACGTCTACAGCTGAGCTTCCACACGATCCACAGACGTGCTCGTCATTTGGCACAGGGTTTGTAAGAATGAATATGTGTCAACATTTTAACATTAGAAGATTCATATAAAAAAATCCAGACGTTTGGAATTTCATGGGTAAAAAAAAAAATCAACAACACTCTAGCAAGCTCAGGCCTGGATTGTGGTAGTTGGAAAATCGGTGAGAGCGAGGGGGTGGCGCTCCCATTAACAGGGTGTGCGCCCCCCACATGGCTGATGTCCATGCTGACCCTATTTGTCTTTGGCTGGTGCTTTTTCCTTATTCACATCATCTTCCTGGCTCCTGAAAGTATCTGAGTTCACAATGTTGGGTCTAAAGGGACCGAGGTTTTGGTGATGTGTGAATAAAGAAATGTTTGGAGTTCAGAGAGCCATGAATGAGACACTGAAGTGGTGGATGTTAGGACAGATGGTGTTGCAGGGACAAATGAGACCAAGAAGGCAAAGCAGCAGCCAGGATGGGAACAAGTGGGCCCAAGGTTTCACCCTGGGGTGAACATGGCTGTTCTAAATCCAGCCCCGCAATAAAATCAATAAACAATATCATCTTTATTTGGCAAGAAGAAAACTCCTAGAAACATCCTAGTGGAATGGGGTATTTTAAAGTTCGGCACATATACCCACTTATTTGCTTGGATTCACAGCTCTGCCCTCCAGAAAGCTTCTCAATGCCCCTCATTAATTTGTTTCTAAAGAATTCAGAAGAATTTAAAGAAAAAAGCAAGAAAATGACAATTTTCAGTCTTGGAAACCTGAAAAAAAAAAAAAAAAAAAAGATCAGACATCCATGCATCAAACACTCGAGCCTCAAAAAAAAACTGTAAGGCAATGTAGTGAGTAAACTTTCATCAGTTAGTATTCTGGGGTCCAGATGATGAACAGGAGCTTCAGAGTCCCTATTCAGCTGTATTAGGAGTCAGCAGGCATCAGCTCAGGCGAGCCTGGGTAGCAGACCACCAAATTAATGAAACTTCTTTAAGGCCTCTGCAAGCAAAGCAAGATCTAAATGCTAGGAATGGAGCTTTACTGCATGGCAGTGGTTCTCAAACTTCAGTGTGCATCAGAATCAGATGGAGGGCTGAGTAAAACCTGGGGTTTCTGATTCAGTGGTCTGGGGCAGGTCCTGGGAATCTGCATCTATAATAATTTCTGAGGTATTGCTGGAGCTGCTGCTGCTCTGGGAGTCCACTTTGAGAACCACCAGCCATGCAATACAATTACAATTGCAGTTCAAGAAATGTAATAGCATGTCTTATTTTTTTGAGACAGAGTCTCACTTTGTCGCCCCCGATCCTCCTCCCCTTCTTGCCCCTTCCCTCAGGAGGGCTGGGCGTCCCAGCTCTCAGCAACCTCAGACTCTTGGGCTCAAGTGATTCTCTTGCCTCAGCCTCCCAAGTAGCTGGGACTACAGGCACCTGCCACAAGGCCCAGATGTTGTAGAGACGGGGTCTCACTTTAACTCAGACTGGTCTCAAAGTCATGAGCTCAGGCAATCCGCCCATCTCAGCCTCACAGAGTGCTGGAATTACAGGAGGGGATGGCTGGCCTTGTAATAGCATTTCGAAGAAGCCCCCATGCTGAATGGTCCTGAGCTTGAATAAGCACTTGAGGATCTAGCAGCAGGGCTAGACATCTCTGAGGATGTCAGCCAAGCCAGGAGGCAGGACTGACTAAATAAAAAACTTAACTTTTTTTAGCAAAACAAGGAACTCCTGCAGTAAACCTCTACTCCACAGAATTCAAGTTCAGCAAAGCAATTTTGATATTCAACCTGATTTGTGAAAATAATATTTTATTACTGCAACAAATTACCCAACTTTCTTTTTGTATACAGAAAGAACATACGATAGTTTTGTAATTTAATTTCTATAGTAGTTATTCATGTTTCTATTTGATGACTTGGTTACAAGGCATAATTTATGAAGTTCACTAAATATTTACAACCTATATAAAGTATAATGAGCAGTCTGGAAATCATCTAAACTCAATCCTAATCTTTGCATTTTGAACCTCTTGTAATAACAGCTTATTTTTTGTAATCAAAGGAAAATTCAACTTGGTATAAAATAGCAGATTTATTTCTGGAGATTTTAAATGAGGGTTGCATTTTCAGTCTTATGCAGAGTAACCGATTTCAGTGTGCTGTGCGGCTCCAGCTGTAACTTAATGAAAGACATCTCGAGTCTGCAACAGTCGAGATACTGAAAATGCCTCTGAGTGAGTTGTATTCTGGGAGGAAAAAAATGCATGAGAGAAACCAGAGTTTCTTTTCTAACAAAATAAATTCACTATTATGCTCAGTATTAAGTGATTTGTATAGTTTATAGTAAAACAGTGGGAAAGAGGAGAACGATTCAGAGGGGAAAGTGCTTTATTGCAGTTTAGAAAAAAAGGGGGGGACAGACGCCTTTGTCATGTGGCTGCTTTTATTCTTAAGTGTTTTAAGCTACATGACATATAAGATTCACTATTACCCCAGCACTCTGAATTTGTTGTAAAAATGGCAGCAATTTGGCAGCAATTCTTTGTAACAGAGGGTTTTTCAGGAGAGGAAGTGAAGGCCACATTTTCTAACTGGAATGACAGGAAGGACTTAGCTAAGCAGGATATAATGGTCCACACTGGAAAGAGGCCGAGACGCCAGGGTCCAGAAACTTCCACTCCTTCTCCCGGGTTCTTCACCGTGCAGCCCTGTTACATCCTGACACTACAAATATCACGGCGGGATCCCAGATTGTTTTGCTCCCTTTAGACTATCAACATTGCACATTTCCCCAGTCTGCTTGCCAAAAGATCATTTCCCTAGATGTTCTTACAACACCGAGGTGTACAGCATTAAGGGTAATACATAAGTGAGTTCCAGATCAGCCTGAGCAAGACTGAGACCCCTTCTCTACTAAAGACAGAAAAATTAGGCTGGTATCATGGAGGGCACCGTAGTCCCAGCTACTCCAGAGGCCAAGGCAAGAGGATCCCTTGAGCCCAAGAGCTTGAGGCTGCTGTGAGCTGTGACAACATAGCACACTACCCAGGGTGAGAGAGTGAGACTCTATTTCAAAAAAAAAAAAAAAAAGTTATGGCGGCACCTGTGGTTCAAAGGAGTAGGCACCGGCCCCATATACCAGAGGTGGCGGGTTCAAATCCAGCCCCAGTCAAGATAAAAAAAAAGTTATGTATATTTGTCACCTGGGACAGAATGTGTTGATTTAGTCAACATAAGCACTTCAATAAAACAGATTTATTGAGAGCACTTACTGAATAATGGGCACTGCGCTAGATGAGGGGATACAGCAGTGAAGAGAGCCCTGCTTCCCTGTGGATCAGAGAGAATGAACGAATAAATGAATATATAGTATGTAAATAGTGGTAGGTGCTAAGAATAAAAGCCAAGCAGGATAAGGAGTGAGGACATGCTGGGGGGGGCGAGGAGGGGATGTCATGGTTAAGGTGACATTCCAGAGGAGACGTAGATACCACCTTGCCCCTGCCAGAAGGGACTTTATAAAAATGTCAGAAAACCCAAGTAGATGTTGGTGTGGGTGCAGGGAGAAAGGAACGCTTATACACTGTTGTTGGGACTAAAAATTAATACAGATCCCCTGGAAAACAGCATGAGGAGTGCTCAGAGAAATCACTGTAGACTTCTCATTCCACCTAGCACTACTATCTACCCTGATGAAAAAAAAAATGGTTTTATCAAAAAGACACCTGCACTAGAATAATAGCACAATTCACAATTGCAACAATGTAGAATCAACCTACGTGCCCACCAATTCACGCGTGGATAAAGAAATGTGTGTGTGTGTGTACCATAAAAAAGAATGAAATAATGTCTTTTGCAGCAAATTGTATGGAATTGGAGACCATGAGGCTAAGTGAAGCTCCTCAGGGATGAAAACGCAAACCCCACATGTGCTCTGTAGAGCTGATCGACGGACACATAGGGGCACAAAGAGATGTGAGGTCATAGGAAATTAAAAAGTGGGGAGAGCAGAGGAACGGTGGGGCCAAAACTTGCCTATGGGGTACAATGAACACTATTAGGCTTACTGGGGACACTAAAAGCCCTGATTAAGCATTATAAAAGGTACTATTTAACAAAAACATTTGTGCCCACTTAATATTTTAAAGTAAAAAAAAAAGAAATGCCACATAGTATAGGGGAAAGGTATTTTAGAATTGAGCTCAAATCTTCTAACTAGGCAGAGTGGCAAGGCAAGCTTATTCACTCTTCAAGAGGAGCAGGAGTTAAAGAAAATACAAGCTATATGCTGAGATGCAAAGAAGTCTCTTATAACACTGTTATCTTTTACTAAAAAAAGCACAATTGGGTTTTCAGAGTCATATGCACTAGAAAATATCTTGCATTTATCTGAAACTTCAACTCTGAGAAACTCAAATATTTCAAATGAAATTTTATAGACTTTTAAAATAACCACTTGAAATAAGAAGAAAAAAAATATCAGAGACCTTCTTTGAGAAGTAGAGGAAGAGAGGAGGTGGCTTGCTCAAAGTTAGGGAAGGTTCCTCCAGGTGAAACCTGGTCCTCTGGAGGTGTAAACGACAGTCAGATGAAAGTTGGCCCCAGTGCCTGGATTAAATGTTCAGTTGAGTGAATTCTTCAGAATGATCAGATCATCAGTGTACCCAGGAATCAAGAATAGACTCGAGAATCTGATAAGATAAATACTCGCTTATCCTTGGTCAGACCAGACTCATCAGATGTCCAGAAAACAAGCAAAACACTGACCTCTCGGGGAATGCTGAACTCTCGCGGTAGGAAGGTACTTTACAATATTTTGTACACTTTGGCTCTCACTTTGCATGCCTGCTGAGTCATTTTTGTTTCCATGTCACTCGTAAGAAAACTTACATAAACTAGTGAAATATTGTTGTGGTAAAAAAGAGCAGTGTTTTTTCTCTAACTGAATATTCAGGGAAGATTTCATTAAAGGCAAATGTCTAAAAAAAGTTTTTTCTCAAATTCTGTGTCGACAAGATAACAAATGGGTTAGGGGAAGAGAAGTCATATAAATGTAAGATTTTAATTCATCGTGGCACTCTGCTCCATATGTGTTAAGTTTCAGCTTCTCTTTAAAGAAAACAAACTGGATATCTCCCCATCAAGAATGAGGCATAGGCAAAAAATACATAACCCCTGAACCAACAGACCCATACCTCAAGGCTTCAGTGCTGACCCTCAAAGACTGGCTAGCAATTGAACAACACTGACTGTATATTTCAAGTTAAAGTGTTTAAGGTATGTATATATTAATTTTAAAAATGATTACTCACTCTGATGTTTGTGATAAACTGACCAGAATACATTCTCATTACATGGGCTGAGAGATCTGTTAGTGTATTCTGGGGCCCCTGACTGTGGGCTCCTAAGCTGTACTCACCTTTGAGTGGTATACTGGGAGGTCTCCACATTTCTTATTGGCCCAATTTAATTTATGAATTCTTCCATTATTTTAACCTGAAGTAATTACATCTGTGTGTATTTTATATACATCCTCTCACTTTGATATTTTGTGTGTTGTTAGGGACAATAGGAGACAAAATACATAGTTATAAGTGATGGGAAAACATTGTCAATGCTGGAGATGCTAAATACTAAGATCTGGATTAATATAATTACTTTAAATTTGCAATCAGGAAGTGGGCAAGATTATCTACATATATGTATTTATTCACTACCTTCTGCAAGTGTCAGCCAACCAAAAAGACGTGCTCTAATAATTATGGACTTCCCAGTAGGGACAATGAGATTTATATTAATATATTATATTATTAATGTAATATAAAATTCTAAGTAATAGTTGCCAGAAACCGAAACACTTAGTTTCTTCTTTTTCTTTTTTCTTGAGACAGAGTCTCACTATGTCACCCTGGGGAGAGTGCCGTCCCAGCTCACAGCAACCTCAAACTCTTGGGCTTAAGCGATCCACTTGCCTTAGCCTCTCAAGTAGCTGGGACTACAGGTGCCCTCCACAATGCCTGGGCATATTATTTTTTGGTTCTAGTTGTCATTGTGGTTTGGCGGGCCTGGGCTGGTTTCGACCCTGCCAGCTCCGGTGTATGTGGCTGGCGCCCTAGCTGCTCAGCTATAGGCGCTGAGCCTGAAACACTTAGTTTCTTCAAATGAAAGCAGGCTTAAATAGCATTGTGTTTGAATGGAAAATCTGGTACAGAATGAGTTTTCAGATCTTGTCTGGCGAACTCTTCTTAAATTTCAGAGGAAATGCTACTAGAGAGAAACGTCCAAATCTTATTTTTAAGTTTACTTCCCATCACCAGTTATCTCCAGATCCGTGGTTCAGTGTCCTCAAATGATCTTACCTGTGCACTTCCTTCTAGCTCTAAAATTTAATATTTCTAATGATGCTGTTCTCATTCAACCCTACATTGAGTTTGCACTTATCGGAATAAAGGGGAAATGAAATACCTCCTCACTGCCTTACATACATGTCTCTGCAGTGGAAAAATAAAGGTTCGGTCCTCTTCACACATATTATAGAGAGATAATGGAAGCTTTGCACAAAGATAAAATCATGCTGAAAATAAATGATTCAAACACACACACAAAAAGATTTATGTTTGAGGCTTTCTACTTCTTCAGCCAAAATCTCTTTGAGACTCACTTGCCCAGATGCTATGTTGGTAGAGTTTGCATTGCAGCTCAGTATGGTAGTCTTCAGCCATGCACAGTTATTAAACACCTGAAATGCAGCTAGTCTGATGTGAAAAGACATTCCAGACTTACAAGAGACAGTATGATCAAAAGAATGTAAAATATGTCCCTAATAAATTTCATATTGCTATCATATTAAAATGATAATATTTTAGATACATTGTATTAAATAAAATATTTTATTGAAATTAATTTCAACTTTGTCTTTTTACTTTGAAAATATGACAACAAGAAAAATTTAAATTATATACGTGCCTTGTATTATATTTCTACTGGGCAGAACCAACCTAGACCTTTGCTACTCAAATTGTGGCCATCTGATCAACAATATCAGGCGCATCTACTAGTCTGTCAGAAAGGAGAATCTTGCCCCCACCTTAGACCTATTGAATCAGAATCTACATTTTCACAAGGTCCTGGAGGATTCCTGTGCATATGCAATTTTGAGAAGTGCTGTGCTAGTTTTTCCTACAATATGTCATACTAGGTATTTGGGTTGTTGACCTACATGAGTGCCATGTTAAAAGAGTAGAGAAACATGCCAGCAAAGCAATGCAAAATTTTAAAACCATAAATTACCAAACAATTTAAGAATGTATTTTAAAATGAGATTATACCTGCAGATTAGACACACACCACGTACACATACAGGCAGAAGGGAGGGAGGCCGTTTAACTGAGGCTACCTTGGTTACTTCTGCATTTTCAGCCACCAGGTAGGTGAAGCTGATGTTCACCAGATCTGTACCACTGCACACACAAACTATCCGCCCTTCCAGATCATTTTCTGATTTTCCAATAGCTTCAAGAGCAGCCAAGATTTTGGGATCCTATGTAGAGGAATGAAAATAAGAAAAAAACAAAAAACAAAAACCACATGTTAGATCCCACAGTATGGAGGAGGAAATAAGATAAAAAGAAACTACCACACATATGTAAAAATACACATAAAAGCATTTTTTTTCTATCTAAAATATCCAGATATCTAGCATTATTCTAAAACCTGTAGAGGAGTTTGCAGTGCTACATATTACTTGAAATCATTTGATAAGAAAAGTATATTGTAACATTTTGGATTTAGCAAACAAGGTGTGAGAATCTTTGTTTAGATTTTCGGTTGGAGGACCTGGAATATGGCTGTGGGTTGGGAAAGGATCTGACTGGTGTCTGCTGGTGTCCATAGAGATCAAAGGGGCTTCCCTCTCACCAGAGGACAGTCATGGGGTACACAGAGCACTACCACAACCAGTGCATGGGTTATTCCCGAAAATGAGATTAAGTCCTTTAAGTAGCCTGAATACAAAGAGTGAGTATTTGCATCTCTAGAAGCCATGACATCCTTACCTAGAATAAAGTCTATGCAAGTTTACCCTGATGAGCAAATAAACTAGTGTCTTTGTTCTCCAAAGGAACTCAGAAAGAAATACCAACATATAGTTTAACTAACATAAAAGAAGACAATCTTCAAAAAAAAAAGCAAGGAATATAATTTTGTTTTGTACAGCTAAAACCCTGCAGAGCTATAATGAAAAAGGGAATAACACTTTCCCTTGGAAAAGAATATTTTGAAAATAAAAAATGTCTTTTAAATTCCTCGCACTCTAATGTAAAGAGTTTCTTATTCAAACAAATTGAGCACTATGATGAAGACTGATTTATAAGTTTTGTTACTTTTTTTCTCCTTTCAAAAGCAAACTGAGCCTTTAAGGTGAGCTAATGCCTGAGTGGACAGGTGCCCAAACATGGGACTACGGGGGCCATTTAAATTTCAGTAACAACCACACATGAGAAGTAGATCATTGTTTGCTTAAAAAAAAAAAAAAAAACAAAAAAAAAACAGGGAAAGCAGGCTTATCAAATTAATTTCTGAGTTAAGGAAACTGTTTCCCTGATGTCTTGGTTTTCAAGGTTTAATAGCATTTCTAATATAATGACCAATAATGCAGTCCAAACCACCCAAAGGTTACAGATGAGAAATCTTTCTAAGCAGTGTCTGTTCTTAATACCCAGCTGATGATTTTGGAGCAATAACATGTTAAACATCATTCTGAAGACCATTTCCAATACAAGTAAATCTGTGTTTAGAAAAACAGCAAACACAGGTACCTTGGGTGTGGCTCCCAACCGAATGCTGTTGATGAGGGAACATTCTAGTACCTGCCCTTCCTGAAAAGAAAATACAGCACAGCCGTGAGCTTGCCTTCTACCAGACCTATGGCACAAAGTGCTCAGCAAAGATTTCAGACAACAAAGGCAACGATGATTAGAGTAAGATGGAAAAGGAAGTGAAAACCAAATAACAACAATAATTATTTCCAGTGATCAGACATAATTAAGACCCCAAACGTTCCATTTCAAAATATATATAAATGCAACTCTAAATATTTATAAAATGTTTATAAGATGCTGTTACTTTTGTACATATAATACGTGTCTTGTTAATACTGTCTGTATGTCATTAAATGTATGGGCACATAGAATACTATGTGGGAATAATGCTAACTTTTATATAACTCCAGTTCTACTCTTAAGTTCAGCTCAACTGTTCATTAAATGTGTACACTGTGCCGTACATCAAATTAAGTCCCGGGACATGAAGGGATGAGCATACTTCTAATGCACCTTTTAGATTTTGGCTTAAGCATTTCTTCTTCTGGGAGATCTACTTAATTCCCCAGATTAAATCAGACCTGCCTATTTTAAGCACTTATAACAATGCAAACTTCTCTTCCACAATACTCAATAACTTGTATCATTTGTTTTTAAATGTCTAACTATGCTCCTAGACTGGAATCCATGAGGAATAGGAGACTGTCTTCGACTATCATTGCATTCCCCTATGTCTGGCACTCGGAGACCTGTTTTTACAGTTCTTGTATGAATGGAATGAAGGAGTAGGTGGTGTGAGGTCCAGTCTTCCTGAGGCACTCAGTCTACATGTTGAGAACTGAAATGACTCAAATCAGAAAGCAGGAAGAACTGCACGGTGTCCTGTGCCTACCTTGCCTTCACTTTTCCAGGTCAGAAAAAAGCCAAATTCATCTACTTTGAAGAGGCAGTTGGGTTCAAATACGAAGGACTCCTGTTGAAAAGAAATTTGTTGATCATGACTCACACTGTTTTAAATCTAATAAAAATGCAAATTATCTTTGAGGCTCTAAACAAGAGAAAATGAGAAATTATCATTTTGTATCCTCTGATTCTAATGTTCACATTTCTTATTGCATTAACAGAACATTTTTCTTTTGAAAACTCTTTGCATTCATTTTTGTGTTGCAAGACTAATCAATCTAATACAGCATCTTCCTCCAGAACAAGGTTAAGAACAGCACATGCTGAAGCCATGAAGGTCACAGAGAAGAAAGCTTCCTGAAGGTCTTGGAAGAAGAGCTCCTGAGAGGAAGAACCCCAACTTCTAGCCCACTGGTCTCCCTGCATACATAGGAACAATTGCCTGTAGAACACAATGTCAAAAGTCAGGAGAAAAAAATTTTTAAAGTCACTATTTTGTGTGTGTGCACACGTGTGTGTTTGTACAACTCAATATTCAGATATTTATTCAAAAAAATTGCTGAGAATTTTTTTCTGATTTATTTTTCTAAATTTCAGATTAATATGGGGGTACATACGATTAGGTTACATTATTTGCATTTGTTAGGAAACATCCAAGTTGTATTTGATTCCTTCACCCTGGAGGTGAGCCACATCCCCTACACTGTACCCCCGGGGTGGGAGCTTGCCGAGCTACGCCCCTGCGCCCTCCCCACTTCTTGAATTTTATTGTGCCTTTCCCCTCACGCGGGCCTGTAGTTGTTCATCTACTTGTTCTAAATTAGTACTGAGTGCACAGGATGCTTGTTTTTCAACTCTTGAGTTACTTTAACAGGGAGAATGTTCTTCAACTCTATCCAGGTAAACACAAAAGAGATTTTTTGCTTCTTTATCCAACTTCACTTGGTGTCCTGTAAAGCAGGTGTCGATCAGCCCTTTGAGCTTCTCCAGGTGTCATCCTGGGCCCCGTAACATCAACATTAACCTGCAAGCTTGACTGAATTGCCAAGTCTAGAGCCCCAGTGCAGATGGACGAAATCAGAGCCTGTGGGGATATGGCCCAGCAACCTCCAGATGATTCTGATGCACACTAAATTTTGATAACCATTGCTGTGAACTTTGGTAACAGAAATTCAGTGAAGACTACAGAGTCAAAATTTCAATCAAGAAAGAATGTTGGCCAAACTTCAGGCCTCAGAGTAGCTATGCTGTACTTACTAACCGATTCCTGGTTTTACTAAGAAAGCACCATTGTGCTTAGGAACTCCAGGAAAATTCTATGTCAATATGAGAGAAAGGGTATTCAGGATGTGAACCCAGATGCCCTATGCTCTCTGTTTGCATTACACCAAGACTTGGTTTCCACATGCCAACAAATCTACATGTGTTTTTCATGATCCAAAGAAACTAACTTCCTAGATGGCTAAATTGCCACAATTAGGAGCCTGGCTGGCAAAACAGATCAAGCTAGTAACTTAAAACAAATAATTAGTAATCACAGGATTAAGATTTTAAGGGCAGTTCAGACTCTTTGTTTCACCTGTCAAAATTTATCTTTCCAAAATCCAGGAAAGCAGCAACACTCATCAAGGTAAATCCAAAGTCAAGATGCTTGATGACTGTAAAGTGGCAGACTTCAGTATTGTGGGGACCCTGAGCAAAGTCCGCCGTCATTTTGGATGGGTTTCTAGCACAGATGAAGAATCACTGTACATATTCCAGCTCTGTACCGGTTGTGTGCTGGGCAATGCAGCCACAGCAGTAAGTAAGGGTCTGACTTTTGCCTTTGCAGTCAAAGCCCAGTTCCATCATTTCTGATATACTTTCTCCTGGAAGGACACTTTCTTAGTCTCACTTTCTTAGTCCCTTGTCTAATAAATGGAGGCATTTTCACCGCCCCCCTTTCAGGTTTTTCGTGGGAATTAAATGAGCATGAATACAAAGCACGTGGCACAGAGTTCAGCAAGTATGTTAACAAGGTACAGCTTAAATTTGTCATAGTGGTAGTAAATTACTAACAATAGGGCATTTTTTGCTAAGGTGATATTTTTTGACTCTTCAAAATAGCACTATCAGACAGTTCAACCTTTCAGGAAAAGGCTTGACACTGAAGTTGATACTTCAGATGGGTCATCATGCCAGGCAGAGAGCAGCGTTTGCAAAGACAAATAACCTTGACCTGACACTGGGAGCTTCTGAGCAATCTGGTGTGGTTAGAACCTCTCAAAGGATCAGCAGGGGATGAAACAGACACATAAACCCAAGTTATTTTGTTGGCAGGGTTTTGTATGTCACCACAAAAGGCATTAGACTTTCCCCAAAGGCCACGGGGAATCTTACAGTGTTGTAGACAAAAAAACTAGCATTATCGACCAATCAAGATATAAAAATTTGCAAATTTTAGAATACTTCGAACGCAATACCCTGGTGGTAATGAAGAAGTCTGTTGCAGGGTGTTCAAAAGTATACCCTAAAATGATGTTTACCGAGTAGACAGCCCCACAGGGAGTCAGTCACCATGATTACTTATGGGCACCCCATCACCTAATTCCAATTAAGGATTTCAGATGGCCCTTGAAATACACCAAATAAGAATGATTTTCCAATTTATTTTGAGGCTGGACTTTCACTTCCTTGATGTCCTTAAGTATAATAATTTTTTTTTTCTTCCTTCTTCTTTCTGCCCCCAGAGCTTGTCATCACCACCTGGAAATTTTGATACCTGACATCCCATTCTTACACTATTCCATCTGGTCCTTGGACTCCCGAGCTCTCCTCTTCCTTCTCTTTCATTCATTTGACTTCTTTGCAGCTTCCTTTTTATTACCCTGCCAACCTCGCTATCCATCAGGCTGTCCTCTTTTTACCCTTATCCTTGTCCAGCGTATTTCCATGGACCAATATTGCAATCACCTGCTCACAAATGCTTGCAACTCCCATGTCCCATTTTCTGGTTTTATTAGCCAAAGGGGGGGAGGGGGGCTTCCTATCCATGCCATACCACTGAACTTGATCCATGCTAAATCATTGAACTTGATGGTGAAACTCACAGAAATGAACTATCAACCTTAAATGGGGAGTCCATGGTGACTTTGAGTCTGACTACGTTCTCCACTCTTTGAGAGGGCAATTTCACTGCTTTTTCTGAAACCCATTCACTTCCAACCAATGATACTGCTTCACAGAAAAGCTATCACATGGATGCCGTCTTCTTTTTCCTTCTAAAGCACTCCTCCTCTCAGCAGAGGTCAGCTCCCTCACTGCTCTAGATTCAATGCTCTTTAACCCACCCATTCAATCCTTTGCTTACCACCATACAACACATATCAGTTCTCTCTCTCTCTCTCTCTCTCTCTCTCTCTCCTAAATCATTCCCACTAGCACACAAATGTGTTCCTGTTTCCACTAACTACCCCTCTGCTCCCCTTTGGGGCATGATATCTGGAAAAGTCTGTCTATACTCACTGTCTCCACTGCCTCTCTCTTCCATTCCTGCTTCGAACAACTCCACCTAGCTTCTGTTTCTATTACCCTCTAACACGTCTCTGGCCAGCTCACCATGCTGCCAAATGCAATACACACATTTCTTTTCTCACCTGATTTGATCTCCGAGCAGCTGACTATCCCTTCCTTCTTGAAACACTCTCTGATCTTGATATTTTGGTTGTGATCCATTCCATAAATCTTATTTCTTGTTTTTTCCTTCTGCCTCCAACTTCTCCATGTTCTCATTTTCACTGTATTCCTAGATCCCATTCAATCCCACGGTCTCAATCCATCTGTTTGCTGTTGACTTTCAAGTTTATAACAGCAGTCCAATTGTCTATGAGCTGTAGACTCAGATATTAACTCTCATCCCCCTTGGATGTCTCAAAATTAACATGTCTGCAACCAAGTCCTTTATTCCATCTATATCCTCTCTCCAATGGAGCTTCTCTGTTGCAAGAGAAGAAATTCAAGATGCTGGTACATTGTCAACGGCATCTGCTCTTTGAAACTGAGAGTCATCCTTGACTTTCCTTCATCCTTTCCTTTCACCTCCATTAACAAGTCTGCTTCCCAGAATTTCCCACATATTTCCATTTTACTCCATCTCCATCACCACCGCCCTGGTCCAAATGCACATTATCTTTCTCATGGACTGAGCTCCTCACTTCTGTTCTTTCTCCTCCTGGCAGTCAGATAGATTCTTTAAACTTTGAATCAGTTCATTAAAATCGTTCAATGGACTGCCATTCTATTTAGAATAAAGTCCCAACACCTTACCATGGTCTAAAAGGTCCTAGGCAATCTAGCTCCTTTATACCTTATCTCATGCCATTCTCTGTGCTTTCTTCTGCTTCTTGTTCACAGCAACCATCAGAAATCTTTTCCTTGAACCCCTCAAATTCTTTCTAACCTCGGGTCTTTGGACCTGCCCTGAAGTATCTCTCTCCTACCTGAAATGCATCAGACTCACTTTCTTCCTATACACCTGCCTTTATTATCCCCTCCTTAGAGAGGCTTTCCCTGATCACTTTAATAAGTCTCTCATTTTATTCTCTGTTACAGAATACTGATCACTTCCTTGCTAGCATTGATCACAGTCTGCAATTATTTCATGTGTTTTTTTTATTGATTTACTGCCTGGCTCTCACGCCAGAATGTAACCTCTAACAGGCAGAGACCTTGAACAAGTCTTGTTTACCTTTGTGTTCCTAGTACCTAGCACATCAAAAAGCATCCACAAATTCACTCATTAACTAAAGATCTGAATGCACAAATGTTTTGTTTTTTTTTTCAAATAAAATATTTTGTAGCATGCCACTCTGTAATACAAGTAAACAATAAGCTGGTCTCAGGGTCAGTTCTTGGAGGGCTGCCAAGAACAGAAGTACAAATACAAGGACACCAGGTTGAAGTTGTCTGCCTGAAGGAAGGTGCACTTTTTTCTAATTCTTACATACTCATCTCAGAGGTTGGGGGTAGCTTTGAGATACCTCCCGGGAAGTCCTGTGGAACTAGGAGCACCATTTTAATGCCACTGCAAATAAATCATTTCCAAAATAGGGTAAGAAAAGTTGGGCAAGGAGAAGAAAAATTAAAAGGGAAAGAAGAACAGTAAAATAAGGACAGAGTATTTTGGTGGAGGGAGGGTAAAGGGTGGGGCCACATCTATGGTGCATCTTAGAATGGGTACAGGCGATTGCACTAATGTACACAGCTATGATTTAACAATACAAAAAAATTAAAAAAAAAATAACGACAGAGTAAAAGGCAGCTCTCAGACATACCTATCTTAAGGTCCTACACAGTGAGGACAGGGTGCCAATTTGGCTCTGGGCTCCCTAGCAACAAAAGAAAAGGGGGGGGGGAATATTTAACAAGTGCCCATGCAGTTCACAGGATTAAAACATATCAGTTGTTAGGAGAAGCAATTAGCAGAATGGAATTCTCCAGGGGGACCTCATGAAGACTCTGTGACTAAGGCTAAAAGGCCAGGCCCACCACGAAACCCACCATAAACTCATCAGCTGTGGCTGAAAGAGTCTCAGACCCAGTCTGTTTAAACCACCTGTAAAAACCAGAGGGCCGGTCTGAGGAATATGTGGTCATCTGCTGGAAGGAACTAAAACACAAGCTACATGTGTTTCTCGGCACCTCTCACTAACAAACCTAAGGACAAACCTCTAGTGAGTGAAAGGAATGTCTATTCTTTCTCCCCACCAGCAGTTTTACATTTCACATGGACACCTTCTGACCAGAACTTGGGCTGTGGTTCCCTGACCAGACCTAGGTAATATATTCTAAGTCTCATCGTCAAAAAAATTGTCCTCCAGATCTCAGCACTGCAGGGGAGATTGTAAAAAGAAGCTGGGCTTTTTCTCCTTTGTAAATCTATTTATTATGCAGTTAAAAGGTAATAAAACTTACTGGAAAGAAAATAAACCATAATAGAACTTCTTCCAGGGGGCCTAGAATTTCAATTCTATGTGACCCAGTTAAAATTTGTCATTGTTACACCTTAGAACATAAAAACACGTTAGCTCATCCAGCCCAATGTTCTTCTTGGGCCACTGGGAAAGAAGGGCTGGGAAGGAACAGAAACTCCTCTTGAGAAACTGCTGAACAAGAGGGGCTGGGGACATTCTGTTTGAGTGCATCAAGAGGAATCACTTTGAACTGGGCGAGGTGGTTCATGACTATAATCCTAGTCTGGGAGGGTGGGGCAGGTGAAATCCCTGAGCTCAGGAGTTTGAGACCACCCTGAGTAAGAGTGAGACTCTGGCTCTACTAAAAATAGAAAACTAGCCAGGCATTGTGGCTGCCACCTATAGTCCCAGCTACTTGGGAGGCTGAGGCAGGAGGATCGCTTGAGCCCAAGAGTTTGAGGTTGCTGTGAGCTATGATGCCATGACACTCTAGCCAGGGTAACAGAGGAAGACTATGTCTTAAACAAAAAAAAGGAATCACTTTGGCTGAAAGTACTGTTGCCAGAATCTATTTCTGGCTCCGGAATCCCTGCTCCATGGGGCTTGTGCCACTGCAGGCTTAAAGAAACACCCTGGTTCATGAAGGATCCAGTATATTCTTAAACTGTGTGTTATTTTTAGTACCAACACATGTTGGTTCAACCTTATTCAGTATCACAACCCAGCTCTCAAAGATTTAAGTTACTTTTAAAATTGGCTTCAATTAATGATATTTCTCCCTTATTTCAATTTTAAAAGTTAGTCTGTTAAAGCATAATCCCCTTTCTTCTCATAGGAATGAAAGAGAAGTCAGCAGGCCGAATATTCTGAAGGGGAGGAAAGTATGTGTAGGGAGAAATCCAGTTAACAGGTAGTTGATTTAGTTTTAATTTTGATTTGTGGTTATGTCTCCCCTTTTCTCTCCTTCCTTCTCCCCCACCATCACTTCCCAAAGTTAACTGGAAATGTCTGTATCTTTATAGTGAGGGGGGAGGGGTGGTTCCTGCAACTTTCAGATAGTCAAGTCTTATTACCAGCTAGGGACTCTTAATTTTGGACCAGCCACTTTATGTAAACATTAGTTGGTCAGGGGATGCTCTGAGTTTGTGACTGGACAGGTACAGCAGGATTTCAGAGAGGAGTGGAGTGGAACGGGGGCTATTACATTCTGTCACAACTCTGCCCTTCCTGGGAAAAAAGGACCTTCCTAGGAAGTGGGGCTCCTCAGTGGTTTGGGGGCCAGGCCTTGCAGTCAGTAGTCCCTGGGTGTGAGCACCAGCCTCCTCATCAGGCACCTGCAGAGGAATCTCAGTGGTCCTTCTGTTCAACCTTGCTGAGCATCATTTTTCCTAGCTGTAAATTGGAAAACCAACAGCAACCCTTCCACAGGGGTCTTAAAGAATTAAAACTGAGAAATTCTTACCAAGGTAAATGTTAAAAAAGTGGTGGTAAATGAGAGAAACACTACCATTTAATTTAGGGCTTTTGTGCAAGGCATTTCAGAAATGCAATCTCACCCAAATCTTGTGACAACTCTGAGATTTTAGACTAGAGATCAACACTGCCCAAGTTTTTCTGAATGGTAGAAGTAGGTCTGTATGGGCTTTGCACAACGCGGTTGCCACGAGCCACATGAGGCTATGGAGCACTTAAAATGTGGGTAGTGCAACCAAGGTGTGGAATTTTTCATTTTAATTAATTTTCATTTAAATAGCCACATGGGATCAGTGGTTACCATACTGGCCAATGCATTAGCGAGGAAGAGGGGAAAACGTTCAGAGGAGAATAAAGTCTTCAAAGCCATAGTGAGAGTAACGAACCCGGGATTCAAACTGGTTCCTCTGATTCTGGAGCCACCTCCCTCCACTCTGTCAACTTGACCCCTCCGTGTATCACCAGCAAATTGCTGGGTTGCAGTAAAGGAGCACTGCCTGTGTAGACTCTACCTCCAGGTACGCACAGGCTCACCCTCCGCATTTCCTGGTTTGATAAGAACTTAGAGGAAGTGGGAAAGACCTCGTCCAGGAGTCCTCTAGGAGTCCTCTAGGAGTCCTCTAGGAAGTCCTCTAGGAAGAGGACTCGGGGAGCTTATCCAATTATCACATTATCAGCTACTGCCACCAAAAAAAAAAAAAAAAAAAAAAAAAAAAAATCCCATAAACCAAGGGAGGATGCTCAGGGTGGGAAGCAGGTCGGGTCTGGCTTTCTACCAGATCTGGAAGCTCAGAGCCCAAGAGAGCTGTTTCCAGTCTTTATTCCAGAGGAATCCTTTAAGCTCTGTATCTAGCAGATCCTTTGTGATTCTGTATAAACACTTTCTCAGTTAGGATCACAAATTTTCATTTTTTTTCAATTTAAACTAGAGCCCTCGGTGATTAAATTCTGCCATGAGAATGATTTATGAACTCCTATAATAGATGGGCCTGGGTCATGTTTTTACCCATGATGGTAAAAACAATTATCTCCCCTTGGAAGGATCCCAAATGTTCATTCTATTTGTTTATCTCTCTTCTGCTTCATAGACCTCACAACATAACTGACACTGGGCTTCCCACCTCACCCTCCACCTAGCGGTATCTCTACTGACCCTGGTTATGCTCTACCAGTATTACCTGGTGAAGAAATCTGTCAGACAGGCCAGACACGGTGAGGAACTGAGCTCATCACTGCCATCTACCACACTACATTACTGGACATTTTATTCCTTGAGGACATGAACCATTTCTTTTCTTTGCTTTTTTTTTTTTTTTTCTTGAGACAGTCTCACTATATCACCCTGGGTAGAGTGCTGTGGCGCCACAGCTCACAGCAGCCTCTAACTCTTGGGCTTAAGAGATTCTCTTGACTCAGCCTTCCAAGTAGCTGGGACTACAGGCGCCTGCCACAATGCCTGACTATTTTCTTCTTGCAGTTGTCATTGTTGTTTAGCAGGCCTGGGTCAGGTTCAAACCTGCCTGCCTTGATGTAAGTGGCAGCGCTCTGACCAATGAGCTACGGGCACTAAGCCAGGGACCATTTTTTATTTAACTTCTAATTCCCAGGGCTCAGGATGGTGTTTGGAATATAGTGAGGCGGTAAAAAATGTCTACTGAGACCAGGTGAGGTGGCTCACACCTGCAATCCTAGGACTGTGGGAGGCTGAAGTGGGTAGATAGCTTGAACTCAGGAATTCAGGACCAGCCTGAGCCAAGAGCAAAAACCCTGTCTCTACTAAAAATAGGAAAACTAGCTGGGTGTTATGGCAGGCACCAATAGTCCCAACCACTTGGGAGGCTGAGGCAAGAGGATCATTTGAGTCAAGGAATTTGAGATTGCTGTGAGCTATGATATTAATGTACTCTACATTAATTAATAACTCTATGGGGCTACAGAGTGAGATTTTGTCTCAAAAAAATGAATGAGAAAGAGAGAGAGAGAAAGAGAAAAGAAAAAGAAAGAAGAAAAATCTGTCAGACAATGAAGAACATTTGCAGCGTCTGTGTTCCTTTCCCTGGCTTTTGAGTCTTTGAACAGATGTTACTATGAACAGGGGTTAACTTTCTCTCAACCAGAACCCAGCAGGGAGATAGGGTTCCTGTCTCCAGATGAGCAACCCAGAAGGTCTGAGCCTGTTATTACTAGCAACACACATTGTGCTTACCAAGTGCCCAGTAAAGCCCTAAGCACGTTCTGTGCATTAACTTATTACCCTCTCAACACTCCGAGGAGGGAGGTACTATGCTGATTATTTCCATTTTATGAAGATATTAAGGCATGTACTGAGGGAGGTACTGTGCTGATTATTTCCATTTATGAAGATATTAAGGCATGGAGATTAAATATCTCACACAATCTCAAATGCCTGCTTCAAGGCAGGTGAACAAGAGGGTGACACCATTAGGAAGTGGGCCCAGGTAACTTCTCAGCAGTCATCTCTGAACAAAGCTCTGTTACTCTCTTTGTCACTGAATGCCAGGAATTATCAGGAAGAGTCAGAAGGGCTTCTGCCATATTTTAGTTCTAATTATGGCATCTCTTCAGGATTCCCTTGTGAACAGCACCAACTCTGGAACTGTACAACTCAAGTGTTCTCCATCTGTTGTGGGTGTTTTATGGGGAATATTTTTCATTACCTTATGCGTTTTGTGAGAATTATGTCTCAGATGGTAGCAAGAGGGAAAACTCTGTTCCTTCAGATCTGCTGCCTTCCTTACAATCTAGTGGCCACTGTGGATCCTGTGGCCACCTTTCCCACATTTCTTTAGTCACCAGAAGCAAATTTGAGGCTCACTTCTTTCAATTTCACTCATCTTTGCTACCCATAGAGTTTCCGCTTGCCCCTAATCTGATGTACTTTCCCATATTTATTTTTCCCCTTAACCTAAAAATTCCTGCCCATTATTTTACCTTGTAGCACATATGATTGCATTACAGCTTTCTATGAAAGGTGACAGAAAAATGTTAGCACAAAGACCATTTCATGGGCACCAGAAATGCCCAGGCATTTCACATGGGTTTCAGGGTCCAGTGCTCCTAATCCAGATGTGGATTCCCTAAAAACAGAGACAATGACATTAACCCCAACACCCATCTCACAAATTATCTGTGGCCCTTAGAGTACTTGATACATAATCTGAACCAAGTAAGTCAGTATTGATTATTATCACAATAACACAGTAATAGTAATTAGCATTAATGTTGCTAGTCTTGATTTTTTTTTTAGAATATAAAAGTATAAGTTTATTTCACATCACAGAAAGAGAGTGGGGGAAAGAGATGAGAGAGAGAGACAGAGACAGAGACAGAGAGAAGAGGGCAGAGAGAAGGGGAAGATGGGGGTTGTGAGAGAAAAGGAACAAGGGGATGGCCTGACATCCCAAAGAAGGAGAGGAAGAACGCCAGCCTAGTGGTGATTATTATTAACCACCAAAAAATGCCATCATTCCTGCCTTATAGATGAGAGAACTGATCCTCACTGAGGTTGGGCACATCACCCGAGAAGACAGTGATGATACAGGATGTGAGGCAGAACGACATCTCCAGGAGTCGATTTCCGTTGTGAGGGTCTTTATGAAGCTCTGCTCCTAGTGCGTGCTTATTCCCAGTGAGCTAGAATACACATGTAAAGGAAAGGGGAATGGACAGCACCTGTCAATTACTGTTGACTTTGACTCATTACCAGTTTGGTCTCCTAGAGGGAGGTCAGCTTGTGTTTGTTTTGCCTCCAACACAGCCACCTCTGCCCCGGCCAATCTGGGTCTGCATTCAGGCCTCACAGCAGCTGGCACAGACAAGTCATCATTTTTCTCTTTTTCCTTTTCAGGGGCATTTTGAAGTGTAGTGACCAGAAGAGGTAATCCCTGGCCTGGCCTGCACCTCCCTGGCCAGCACAGCGTATGTTCAGGTAGTGAGAGTGCAGTCAAGTGAGACATCTGTCTTCTACTAAAGATGACTAACCTGTTGTCTGTCTCGAGTTATAAATCCCATGGGAATGGAAATGTGTCTCCCTCAGTAATCAACCAAGAGCATTTAAAGTGCTCATTTCAGCAGTGACTGTGAGATAAGAGGACACTTACTCTGATGTCAAGTGGAAAGATTTAATCCACTCCTTTCATATTATTCTTGCCTCAGAAATGAACATCATCACCTTTCTCTGAGGCCTGGCTTGGAAGAGTCCCTGATGGCTATCAAAAAGCAACAAGAGAAAGGCATACCACTTTCTCTGATTTTTCACATTACTGTATATTTTTTAAAAGAAACTGAAATTTGGCCTACTGGGGCTTAACTAGGCGCTATGGAGATAAACAAACAGGATTCATGATAATTATTTACAGTAAATATTAAAATCATATCATCTCCCCTCCCTGCCCTAGCAAAATAATAATAATGTTAATAATAATTCTAAAAGCAATAGGAGATGTGCTTTTGGAACATGCCGGAAACATGGCCACAAGCCGAGAAAGACTTCTCTTTAGTAAAGCATTTCTAATTAAAACACAATTAGTTCCAGAACAATAAGTTACACTAAGCAAATGATCAAAAACATAGTGACATAGACGACATATCTGAATAGGTAGGCCCAGGAAAGGACATTTTAAACCATTGCTCTGTGGAGATGATGGACAATTTGAATAAAGGAGGCATTGAAAGAGAGGAATCTCAAATGGCTTTTGTGGAACTTCCCTCCCAATGTATGCATTTCACATTTAAATATGCAGCTTTTGAAAATGTTTTTCTTCACAGTGGCTGCATGATATGTCACTCTGGTTCCACTTTTGTCTTCAGAAATAGCTTATATTTACAGCTCAAAGATACACAGTGTGAATAGAAGGCTCTACAGGCTCTGTGGGCCAATGCTGGCTCCATCACTTGTTACTGCATATAAAAGAGTTCAGCCATTCCTGGAATAAACATCACACAAGGATCCCTGCTACCACCAAGAGAATTCTGCAGGGAGTGCAGAGTCCCTAAAACTTAGCCTGGACCCTCCTACCCTGGAGAGAGGGCTGTTGCGTTAGCCAGGCCACCTAGAAACGGACATCAAGACAGAAATGGAAGGCTAAGGTATTTACTAGGGCAAATGGCTGTGGAAGACAAAGAGAGGCAGGGTTGGCAGGGAGATTTTCTACACCCTATACTGTGCCTCAGGCATAACACCTGGGGGGGAGGAGGAGGAAGGGGCAGTGAGGATGAATGGTGGACTGCAGGACAGCTATGAGGACATCTCCACCAGTGGACGGACGGGGACCTCAGAGCACAGGACACCCACACAGGAAAGGCCCTGGGCACCAAGGTCACTGGCTGGGAGCCTGGGCACCAAGGCTGCAAGGGGTGCTGTCTGCTGTCAGCACTCCTGGGGCCATTTCTCTTGAAGGGCAAGTTAAGTGATACAACTCCTTGTCTGCCACAGGTGGTGGTCTCTGGCTAACCCTTTCTCTAGATTCCTAAAAATAGGACTTCAACTTCTAGTTCCTCGAAACTCTTAAAATACCTTAAAAATGAGGAATCATTTAAGTAACAATAAATTTGACTCTCAAATATGTAATTAAGGATTTGCTGGATCATAGAAGTCCTTAGAAATATTTGTTAAGTGAAATATTTGAATAAATAAAATGAATTCCCAGCAAAGTCTCTGCTCTCTGAGGTTATAGTCTAGGGGGAATATGGCAATGAATAAAAAATAAGCATAAGGGAGTGACAGAAACAATTGAGAAGGGTGAGGGGCTTTGTGTATGTTAGATGATCGTGAAGGCCTCTTGGAGGAAGCTGATATTCCAACACAACTTGAATAAAGTGAGGACCTGAACCATGAGAACTGACGATATATGAGGTATAGCAATCCAGAGTAGGAACAGCAAGTGCAAAGGCCCTGAGGTCAGAATGTGCCTGATAGGTTCAGGGAACATGGATGGGACAGTGAAGCTGCTCATGTAGGAGACATGCAGGATACAGAAAGAACTTGGGAAATAACCTGGATTGAAGGTTTAAAACACCAGGAGAAGGGTGCACCCTTATTTACATTCTATAAAGATCCATCGTATTTATTCTTCATAATGGCAACATGAGGTAAGTATTATCACTCCCAGTTTTCAAACAAGGAAAGCTGTGGCTTAGTGGATTTAAGACTGACTCATAGGCACATCTCTTGAGTAGCAAAGCCAAAATTGAATCATTTTCTGTTTAACTCCAAACCCAGGCCCATATGTATGTCAAGCTTTTGGAAAGAGTTCTTTGGCAAAGATTTTACCCTAAGTACCACTTGGTACAAAAACCCTTTCTGTATTTGCAAACAATATCCTGGCAACTTGACTTTGGTGAGCATTCAAAACCTAGGCTCCTTTTGCATCTTGCCAAGGTTAAGAGGATCTAAACCAGCCCTTTTGGCACTTGGAAGAAGACAATCCACAGTAAAAGAGGTGTGGAGGTGCCAGCAAACTGTCCCCAGCTGACTTTAAAGGAGAAGGAGTTATGGGTCCCCATCACCCCCATACCTGGGAAGATACACGGGCTCTGCCCATCCGCCCCAGTGGAGATTCTGACAAAGCACCATTTTGGAGCAAATGCTTACTATTTGTGGCTTTAAGAGAAAGTTGTTTAAAACCACATTCTTCCTACTAATTCTTCAAAATCAACATTAAATATTAAAAAGATGTGCTTTTCTGCTGAGAATATTTTAGGTCTTTTCCATCAATTAAAAGAAAATATTATTATTTTTAATATATAGTATGTTTTACCTTGTTCCCCCCCCCAAAAAAAATGAGAGACTAAAAAAGACCTGATTGACATTTTTCTATCCTTACAGTCTTATTTTACTGATTTTAATAAGGTAGAGATGTAGCGCTCTTAGGGCACTGAGAGGCCGTGATATAAACAATAGATTCTGGCTCAGGGCCCATAGCTCAGTGAGCGGGGTGCCAACCACAAACACCAAAGGTGGCAGGTTCAAGCCCAGCCAGGCCTGCTAAACAACAATGACAAATGCAACCAAAAAATAGCTGGGCCTTGTGGCAGGTGCCTGTAGTCCCAGCTACTTGGGAGGCTAAGGCAAGGGAATCACTTGGACCCGAGAGTTTGAGGTTTCTGTGAGCTGTGACAGCATGGCATTCTACCAAGGGCAACACAGTGAAATTCTGTCTCCAAAATAAATAAATAAATAAATAAATAAATTCTTTCCATTCTCATTTCCTTAAGAGAATCAGATTATAAGTCCCTGGACTTACAGTAGTATAATAATTATGATAAGCAAATAGTAAATAATAAAAGAGCTAAACGGATCATTGGTTCTAGCTTCCATTAGTGTACTTAGAAATAATTATTTTTATTTGTATATTGTTTATATCATCCATATCTCCCCCAGAAATGTTTTTCTGCTGGCTGCCATCTAGAGTCATAAAGTTGTGATTTTTGTGGGGTTCTCTTTATCAATATACCAGATCTGGATACTGGCTCCACCACTGACGTGTGTTGGTTGGTAGGTGATATGGTTTGGATGTCCCCCCTACCAAATCTCATTTTGAAATCTGATCCCCAGCATGGAATGGGGGCCTGGTGGGAGGTGTTTGGGTCATGTGGGCAGATCCCTTGTGAATGGCTTAGGGCATTTCCTGACATCACGGGTGAGTTTTTGCCTTAGTAGTTCCCCTGAGGCCTGGTTCTGTAAAAGAGCCTGGAGCCGCCTCCTCCCTCTCTTGAGCCTTCTCTAGACATATGATACGTTTGCTTCCTTTTGCCCTCTCCACTGTCGGAAGCTCCCTGAAGTCCTCACTGGAGCAGATGCTGGCGCCACACTTCTTGTTCAGTCTGCAGAAGTGTGAGCCAAATCAACCACTTTCTTTTATAAATTACCTCGCCTCGGGTATTTTCTTTAAGCAGTACAAACAGACTAATACAGTAGTCAATTCCTTCAGTGCCCTAAGTTTCTCTTTCCTCATCTGCAAAGGGTGGGAAAAATCTAATTTAATCCTTATAAACACTGGAGGGTTTGAAGAGACCACTGGTGTCAAGTTCTTTGGACTGTGCCTCACATATGGAAGGAGTGAATAAAAACTGATGTGCCCAGAAAATGAAGTCTCTTTCATTCAACAGTGTTTCACTCACCCTTTTACCTGTAATGACTGTTTGAGGGACGTCAGCAAAAAAGAACTTTAAACTGAATTAATCTGTTGTCCTTCTGATAAGTCTAAAACTTCTCATCTTGCCCTATGCTCTCAAATTTGACCTGTATTATCTCAGTCACTTGGGGGTGAGGGTTCTTGAAACATAGAGAGCTGGACCCTACCTGCAGAGGTTCTAATTCTGTAGTTCTGGGTGGGGCCCGGGAATGTGCATTTCTAACACATTCACAGGTGCTGCTCATGGTCTGGAACCATTCTTGCAGAGCCACAGTAAGTTAGCTCTTATAAAGTCTTTCTGCTCAGCATGCACCGGACTATGAAGGCTCGAGCAAGGTGCTTCGCTATCTGAAGCCCTGGTTTAAGAAGTGGCATGAGCCTGAAAAGACCTACTTAGCAACGGGGCTGTTATGAGGCTTAAGTAAAATAATGTTGGTACACCTTTTGTTAAGCACAAGGTCTGTGCATGTTTCTACTGTAAGACTAGAAAACACCTGTGATGAATAATTTTATGTGTCAACTTGACTGGGCTAAGGGATTCCCCGGTAGGTGGTAAAGCATTATTTCTGAGAAACAAGATCTGCCCTCTCCAACACAGGTGGGGCATCACCCAGTCCTTCACAGAATAAAAGGGTAGAAGTAAGGCAAGTGAAATTCATCTTCTCCCCCATTGGATATGGTGCTCCTGGCTTTCAGACTTTTGGGCTTTGACTTACACAACACTGTCTCCTCTGGTTTTCAGGCCTTCACATTTGAACTGGAACTATCACTCTGGGTTTTCTAAGCCTCCAGCTAGTATAGAAAAGTTCATGAGATTTTCCTAGCCTCCATAATTACATGAGATAATCCACTTAACTCTTCCTACATATCTACATATATCCCATGGTCTGGTTTCTGTGCTGTATCCTAACTAATAGAGTACCCTCTCTAAAACAACCCAAAACAAGTAACTACAGCAACAAAATACTTCCTTATACTTTCAGAAATAGGGAATTCGCTGGCACAAAATTGCATAGGTTTAAAGAAATACAATTTTATTACTCAAAGAAGGGACTTCAACATTATTCACTTTAAAATGTGCTGTTTCTTCAGACTGTCCATTTGTTCACACCTGAATGGACTCTATTCATTCCATGGCTAGGCCACATGCATGAACAGAATGCAATTTCAAAGAGAATGTGCCAAGAGAATGATGCCAGAATGTCCTTTGGGGGCTCTTCACCATCACACTGGAGATCCACGAGGCTGTCCTCATCATCCCTAGTTAAGGCACCTTCTTGTTCACCTATAGTCCACAGACGTGGCTTGAAGTAGCTAATATTGAGAATTTTCCTCTTTATACTGCAGTGTGGAGAGAAGCAATAGAGAATCTAGCACTATAATTTTAGCTGTTGAATTTTAAGTAAGTGCTTTGGCACAGCACAGTGATATTAATACTAGGGAGACCTAAGTAGCTCCTCAGCTTATTATTATTTAATTGACTCATCACTTCCATACTTCCTTCCCGTTTTTCACTGTTGCCATAAGCTCCTTATAAATCCAGCACCATCCCACATCTTCTCTCGTTTCCTAAAGGATGCTTCTCACGTCTACCCATGAACAAGCTGTCTTCCTTGCACCCTTGAAGCATGACTCTCAAGTATGAGAATTTTCCATGAGACTGACTTAGACATCATTTCATGAGTGAGATGTTTCTATTCCTCCAGAAAAAAGAATTACCTTCTCCTTTTGTGAGGAAATAAAGAAGAGAAAGCCCAAAGAAATGTCTTGGAGAGGGAAGAAATGTAAAAGTGAAAAGAGCAAGCAAAAAGAAAAAACCATCTTAGAAAACAGTGATTTGTTATGCAGCAAAAGCTGATACAATAATATAATTATCAAAAGGAAAAGGAGGACGGCTAAGTTAAAAATATAATACAGCTTTAAGAGAAAGTGAGAAATACAAGTAACTATTTGAAACTGAAATTACTTAATTATACCCATTTAAACTATTTTTTTTTTTTTTTCATTTTTCTGTGGCATGTTTGTCTTCTAAGCGAGGAGCCAGAGGCCTGCACTGTTAGTGACATACTGTTTATGTTCTCTGTTTGCTTTGGTGCTATACACATACTATGCCATGGTTGAGTACAAAGACTTTACATGGCTTTTAAAATGTGAAATATTTAGTATGTAGCCTTTACAGAAAAAGTTCTATGCCCCTTCTTTCCAGCATGAGATGATCTTCTACTTCAGGAGGCCCCAGGGAGGTGTGGTTGCTCATAAGAAGGGCCACAAACTTCCACCTCCTCCCTGCGTCCACACCCCTCTGAATGGGACCCTTAATTTTCTATGCAGCAGTGGAATGTACCCACGCAATCCTTCAGCCCCGGCCTGGCCCATGCCTTGATGTAGCCTACAGAATGTGGCAGAAACATGGCTGTAGTCAGGAAATAACCCTCCCCACCTGCCTGTAGGAGGATGACAGATTAGGTGGGATGGAGATAAGACAGTCCTCAGCAGACCAGTAAACACCTAAGTGTGCTCAGCTGAGCCTAGCCCAGAGCTCTGAGGCCTAGAATCACGGACCACATAAATGGTGCTGTCTTAATTTGCTAAGCTTTGGTGGTTTGCAGCAAAAATTGACACAAATATTGACCACTGATTGAGTCCTCTAAACCCTTTTCTCTGCATTTCTAACTCATGCCCTCTTCTCTCTTTCAGGCCTCAATGCTCCCTTCCATATTTGATGCAATGTCTTCCAGCGGGACCTCAAACCAGCCTCACTTGTATCCACTGTGCCTTCCTATAACTCTACCCTCCAGTTAGTGCAGACTGAGGTCTAGTAATTAATTCCTCTTTGGGGAAATTGTCTCTGAGAGTTCCAATACTTCTAGATTTCTCTATTCTACAGGTTCTAGAAGAGCTAGCTATACAAATTAGTGATCTTTGCATATCTCTTATTTAACAGGTGTGTTTTCATTACTCCTATCAAGCCATACCTTCCTTTGCGCCCAGAGAAGTGGCTCTTTCTTCCTCAAGCTCACAAACTAAGAGGCAGAGAAGGATAGAAGGAGGACCCTTAAACTTTGCTATTGCTCTTCTGACCTTACCCACAAATAAAGGAACACATGTATCAAAGGTCTGTGTGGCTAAAACCCTTCTGTTAGTCAACTAACCTGCCACTCTACTTTAAGGCAGAAAATCAAAGGTGGAGTCTCCATCTTTTTTTATAGTTGCATTATTAGTATTCCATGGTGTACATCTTTTATGTTTACTTGGATGGAGCTAGAACCTATTCTTCTTAGTAAAGTATCTCAAGAATGGGGGGGGGAAGTATCCAATGTACTCAATACTATTATGAAATCAATATATCATCACCTACACATTCATACAAATGGTAAATATAACTATAGGCCAGAAAGTAGAAGGGAAGAGGAGAGAGAGAGGAGGGGATGGGGTGGTGGTATTTGGGGGGACCTCACCTAATGTACATGATGCAATGGTACATTTCAAAACTATTCAGAAAAGAGTATAATTGTGATGGATGTGTTAATCAGTTCAATGTAAGCATTTCACGTTGTATATCAAGTCAGTATACTCAACCCTATAAATGCATCAATGTACACAGTTATGATTTAATAAAAAAAATAAAATCAAAGGTGGGAGAATTTAAATCTAGTTACTACTAGAACATGTAAGATTTTGCTATGAAGATTTTGGTGATTAATAACAGCTCTTTGTAGTTTATAACTGTTCAAAGAATTAATTTAGAAGTCTGGTTAAGGCTAAGGGGTGACTAATAACAGCTCTTTACAGTTGGCAGTAGCATTCACTGAGTGACTGGTTGAACATTTTATTTACTCTGAATGAGCACTTGAAACACAACGGAACAGACTTGGTCTCACGGGTGGAGTCTTCACTCTGAAGCAGCATCTCCACACACTGGGCGGTTCCCACTCTGCGCCTGGGATCCTTTGGTGCAGGTATATTGTTCCCATTTGAGATGAGATAAGTGTTTACTCAGAAAGGTAAAGGGACTCGCTCAAGGTCGGAACTTATAAATGTCAGGGTCAAAGCTCAAACCAGACTCTTTTGTCTTCAAGTTCACTTACTTTCTGGGACTTTCCCAGCCACACAGACCTTTCCTTAAATGCCTCATGCTTGGATGAAAGTGAACTATGAGCTTTGGGGGTCACCAAAGACCAGATAACATTATCAGCACTGTTACTTCAAAGGCTGGTCCAAGGGAAGGAACAGGCCTGGGTGTTTTTGCAAAGACCTGGCTGACACTAGCTCTTACTGCTTTGGGTTGTTTCATTTTTGAGGCCAACCAGGAGTGCCCAGATGCCTGGCATTAGCTTTCTTATCCCATCAAGAAGTCACACAGCTGCTATGACAAGAAAGGCAGGTAGGTGCAGAACCACAGACCCTTCAAGTGGAAAACTGATCCTCTTCAGACCTTCCCACCTCAATATTCCCTATTTTCTAGCACAGAGATGTTAAAAAAAAAACATTGCCTATGGAGATAGCCAATCAGAGGAAGGATTAAAACTCTGCCTTTCTTGAAATCCTGTTCTCCAACCCTTTGGCCTCTGTTACAAATCATCTCTGTACAGCTACCAGAATAACTATCTCCCCAGTGTAAATCAGATCACGAATCTGTTGACAGTGGCTTCCTACAGCAATCAGAATGAAATCCACGCTCCTTGGCTGGTTCTACATTGTTTATTCTCATATTTGAGTTGCATTGGACTTCCTTGAAGGGCTTTTAAAAGACATTTGGCTGGGCCCATCCCCGGAGTTTCTGATTTGGTAAGTCTGTGTGATGGGCCCCCAAACGTACATCTCTAGTAAGATTTCGGGTGGTGCCCAGGACGCTGGATGGAGGACCACACGTTGCGAACTGCCGCTCTGCAGCAGGGCCTCTGCTTACCTTCAGACTTCCCCAACCACATCCCCGCCCACGATGACCACTTCTCATGATGACCACATCACACAATGACCACATCAACTTGCTCTTACAACTTGCCAATACTGTTTGGGCTGTGCATTTGCTGTTTCCATCTCCGGGAATGCTTTCCCCTTAGTTCTTGGCCAAACCAGCTCTTCCTTATTGTCAGCTCTTACTTCAAGTGTCAACTCATGAGGAAAGCCTTCCCCGACCACCAACCCGCGGCAAGGGTCTTGCTGTCTCTCTGAAGACAATATGAAAGTATTTAACATTACTGGAAACTTACTCGCTCATTTCCACACTTTCTGATATACCGTCCATGCCTGTCTCTAGACTGTCCACTCCTGAGACTTTGTCTTGTTCACTGCTTTATCTCAGCCATGTAGAGCACTGGCTGGCAATATGGATGAAGAAAACAAAATGTTTAAGCTGTAACTGGTAATGACTCTAAGAAATACATTCTATGTTATCCAACTTACTCTAAATTTCATCTAAAAAAATACTTACTGGTAGGACATGGTGGCTCACTCCTTTAATCCTAGTACTCTGGGACACTCTGGTGGGAGGGTCCCTTGAGCTTAGGACTTTGAGACCTGCCTGAGCAGGAGTAAGACCCCATCTCTACTAAAAATAGAAAAACTATCAGGGTATGGTGACAGGTGCCTGTAGTCTCAGCTATTTGGGAGGCTGAAGCAGGAGGATTGCTTGAGGTCAGGAGTTTGAGGTTGCTGTGAGCTAGGCTGAGGCCATGGCATTCTAACCTAGGCAAAAGAGATTCCATCTCAAAAACCCCCCCCAAAAAACAAAAAATCTTCCTCATTTGTTCCCTCAGCACCTAATAATTTAACTGATACAACTAATGCTGCCTTTGGTAAGACTTAAAGTACATTTCTGAATCATTAAAGGGTCAGCTGTTCTCAAAATTGTTTAACATTGTCATTACATAGGTGGCTGTAGCCAAAGGATTTCAATATAATTCACACAATATATAAACATGATGTGTACCTATAAACAATGTATAATTTTACCCCAATTATAATTAGCATATTCTAATTGTTGGGGAGATTTTGGGTTCAAATCTTTCTGTGTAAACAGGCTTTCAGTTCAGACTCATGAAACCTCAGTTATCACCTTCCACCTAGACTGATAGATAACTTACTCACAGATCAGCGGCCAATGATCTCAACATCAACAGCATTCCAAAAGATAACCCTTTAGGGCAGCTTTTGTCACTACTGGCTTCACGTTAGATTCACCTGAGATTTTTCTTTCCTAGCTATTGATGCCTGAGCCACACAGGAGACCCTTCAGATAACATCTCAAGAGGAAGTGGCCATCCGTCTTTATGAAAAGCTCTTCCAGGTAGTCATGAGGCTCAGTGGGGATGTGGGGCTTCCAGCAACTGGCTGTGATTCAAACCTCACCCTTCAAATACCTGGGTTTACCGTCTAACATTCCCTTGGTAGGGAGAGGTGAGAGATTCTTTACAAATTTTTTTTCGAGAAGTCTAGGTACGTAGGTAACTACAAAAGTTTTGAGACAGATTGTGTTATGGTCCCTTATTTCACGTCCAAGCGGCACAGTTGACAGCATTCGTTCTGAGTCACCTGGGCAAGTTTCAAGTTGCTGGGCTTACAGGTGTTACTGAGAGCGCTTCATTGGTTTCCATCCCTGTGGATTTTACATTTCTTGAGTTTTATGCATCTCAAAACTTTTGTAATGACCCATGTATGTGGCATCTATTCTGAAAGAGTACTTCAATATTGCCTTTAAAAGAATATTCCTCCCTGAGGATGCAGCGTTACCTGCTTGGGAGGCCATGGGTAGAAGCCTGTGGCTGTGAGGATCCCTTCCTCAACCCCTGCAGGGTGCCAGCAGTCCAGGGGAGGACAGCCGCGGGAGGAGAACAAACCCATTTGTTCATCCTCTTAGAGCCCTTCGTATGTTCAGTTTCCTTTCTGCTCAACTCATTTTTTATACCCACATGTTACTTAAGTGATTCCTATTGTATGCAAAATGCATCTCGGGTACTGCAGGAGATTTAATGAAAAACACTGCTTTCGCCTCTCCTCCCCCTTTCAGGGAGAGGAGGAATGTAGGTGACTCTAGGCGGGTACCCTCTTCTCCGGCATTCTCCTGGCCTTGTGTCAAGGCTGTCCAGCTTCCAGTGCTAGGAATCCAACCTCAACCTGCACACCCCACTGGCCCTGACCTACATCCACCATATTAGAAAATTCTCCAATTCATTTCTGAACTCACAATCTCCCCTTTTTTTGCCTCTGTGCATCTGATCAACTGTCCATTGGGTACATCAGTCCCACCACAACTCTCCCAGAATGTTCACACAACTAATCCAGCCACATCCACTTGTTAGTTATCATCCAGTACTTGGGATTCCTCTGCTAAAAACCCATCAAGGGCTCCCTAAGCTTTCAGGATCTCATGCCAAGGCCGTGGGCTGGTAAGTAAGGCTATTTATGGTAGGGATGCTGCCCGTCTCTGTAGCTCCATCGCTATACTCCACCCCCCACCCTCTGCCTCCAGCGGGACAAGTCTCTTGCCCCTAACATAATGTGCTGCCACACCCACACTCTCACAGAAGCCCTGACCTCGCCCCTCACCATAGCCATGCTTTGATTGGTTGAAGGACCCATCAAAGACTGAGCATGAAAGCAGCCTCCTCCCTGAGTCGTCCGCTCGTCTGCTCCGCCATCGTCCCTTCCGACACCCAGAGGAGCACACCCACCACCTTCTCCATCACGACACGAGGGATGAGGGTGAAGGGCTTCAGGAGCTGCATGCCCAGGACCCAGAGTTTCAAACTGAACAGCCTGTACTTAATTTTATGGATAAGAAAGTGATAGCAAAACTTTTTTTGTTTTGTTTTATATGTCCAATTCCAGAAGAGACAAGGCCTTGAAGAAAGCAGCACTGGTGGCAAGATAATAAGCGAACTCATTACCCACCATGTGCCATGCACATAATAGGTTCCTTGGCACAAAAATACAGAAATATAACTCCATTTTCCCTATCTTTTCCTCCTCAACTCCTACTAATCTGAAATTATTGTGTTTTTTGTTTTGTGACCTTCCGCCTTCCAATACCTGTCTGCACCCAACTTTACACAGACAAAGGCAACATCTTTTCCATTGTATTTTGTCAATAATTAAATGTTTTGTCTACCCTTATGTTCATTCTAAGAGTTGAAAAACAAATATAATCATAATTATCATTATGATGACTCTAAGTATCCTTTAATATAAATACAAGTATATCCTTGATTCTGTTGTACAATTTAAATTATTCAAAGTTGAAACCAACCTCATAAAGATAGCTATAAATCTTTTCAATGTTATATGGGAGCACTGTTTAAGAGGCCCACCAGTGAAATGACTTACATCTATAGAAGAATGTACCTTTGCCTTGTATTAGGTAGGGCCCTGTTTCTTTGACGTTAAATAGATAAGTAACAAATTTGTTGTTGTTGTACTACAAAGATGCATATGACTTGTGTCTCGTAGAAAAAGACAACTTCATAACAGGTTATAACTTTATTGCTTATAGAATATTAACTGGCTTTGCATCTAATTGACAACTTACTTAGCTCTCTTTCCTGACTATATAAAATTCTCCTGCTCAACGACTCTCAGAACAAGCTTTATCATTCTATTGGTGTCCAGAGTAAGGAGTGAAATAAATCTTCCAATCAGAATACTTTATGCAAGGGTTGTGTTTTTAACTTTATAAAAACCATATTTGGAAAATGCTTTGCCTCGGTGATGAACAGCATGTGGAGTGTAGGCCATCTTCATGTGGTAACTCACAATTTGACTTCAGAACAGCCTTGGAAAGAGGCCAAAGTCCCACTCTGGCTTACTTGGAGTTTTTATTGATCCTGAATTCTGAAACTCCTCTGGGTTTAGCAACTCCAATAGTGTCTCAGTTTTCCAGGCAGCACTTGTAAGCACAAACTGTCTCCATTTGTGTATGTGTGGAAGGTGGAAGGTGGGGAGGAAAGGGTAGAGACCAAGACTTTGCCAGAGAAAGGGACTCCATCTGGGCAGCTGGCCTCAGATACAATAAAGTCCCATGGGTGAGAAAAAGGGGCTGTAGCCCAGGCTAGGATTTGTGTTGTGGGAGGGCAGGGCTGGTGGCTGACATGAATTAATCTATAAAACATTTCAATCTCTGCTCTAGCTGCTGCTAAGAAGAAACAGCTAAGGAAAATTATACATTTCAATGAAATGCATTGAGAACAATTTCTTTGTGTTGAGAAAGGAGGGGGGTATTTTTAAATCTGGTTGTGCTTTTTGAGTTAATTGTCTACTAGGAGTAGCCAGCCTTTTTTTTTTTTTTTTTTCCACCACACATTGGAAGAAGAGTTGTCTTGGGCCACACTTTAAAAACACAAAACACTAAAAAATAAAAACTGATAAGCAACAAAAAGGTCTGTGAATAAATTACATGATATTGGACACCACAGTTAAGCAAAACAGGCCTCAAATAATCTGCCTGTGGCTCAAAGGCCGCAGGCTGGACATCCCTGGACACCATCTGATAAGACAGCCACAAGCACCTGTATAAATTTAAAATTAAGTAAAATTAAATCCCATGTCAAGTGCTGAGCAGCCCACATGGCTAGTGGCTACTATTAACAGGCAGCACAGATGTGGACCATTTTTATCACTGCAGAAAGTTCTGTGGTGAGCACTTATCCAGGACAGAGCCTTCCTCTTAAGAATAAAGTTCTTTTTAGATCTTGCTTGTTTTAAGTACATACATTGACCTTTGGGCTTACGAAAAAGGGAGGTCTCAGAAGAGTCTAGATGGGAGAGTTTGAGGTGAAAAGGGAACCCATCAGCTCTGGATGAGAAAAAGACTTGAATTCTCAAATTCTCAGTTCTTCCTTGCTTGAGAGGGAGAATTTTTTTATTTTTTGGAAAAGAATGAACAAGAAAAGGACTGTGATGGATGATTAAAAAAGAAATAGGAACATGTATTTTTGTGGAGAAATGAGACAAAAGAAGACAAAAAGAGACACTCTATGGCCAGGTTGGCTAATGAAATTTATTCAGAATCATCTGATTTATAATCTTCAACTGTGCCCTGCTTTGTGCTATAATCTTCCTCTGCTGCCACCAAATCTCCAAGAAATGTCTACTTCACACAACATCCTTGTGTTTCTGGGGTTTCATGATACAATGGGTTTAGGAACAGAAGCAAATTGGAGTAAGCAACAGTCATGGTAACTGAGAGGAAACAAGGCATATTGGAGGACAAGTCGTCACTAAGAGAACGTGAGCACCTGGGAATTCTAGGACCAACTGGGCAGGACCCTGAGCTGACTGGTGATGGGGTCATCAGACCTTTAAAAAGGACATCCAAGTCAAGATACGGGTGGAATTAAAGACATCTGGGTTGCATGTGTTTCTAAAAGCACTGCTGTTTCTTTCCCCCTAAGAGACAAATCTCTATTTTAAAGATTTAACAAATATGTTTTGACTGAATGAACTTGTAAGCCATGAACAACACAGATTCAGAAGTGGCACGGCAATGCGATCAATGCTGCCATGCAGGGTGCGAGGTAATGTAACTTCTGAAATTCTGGCTGCCTCAGAGAATTTCTCAGTAATCAAGAAATAATAAAACAAAACATACACACAGTTGCATTTACTACATTTACTTACCAAATAGTATTTTTAAAAAACAATAGCCCTTCAATTCTCTTGTCCTGGCCTAGTGAGTGTTTACTCACTGCTTAGGACACATCCCTGCTTTCTTTAAAACAAATATGTGGAACATAATTTAATGTTTACTTGCTATTTCAGGTCATCATGATAATATCAGTTATTAAGTGGTGCTGAGAGCATTTACTCCCCCTCACAAAAGGTCCCTTTGCTGTGACACTTGTGCTTGGGTTCGATTTTTCTAGTATCTGTTCTTTCCAGTGGCTCAGGTGTCATTTCTCAGTGCTGTTCATGCACAATCTATAGATACAAACCTTTTGTGCTTACATTATGTTGCCTTAAATATTTTCATGGCTCTGGATCCAAAGAACTAACTAGCAGAGGATTGGGAAATTTAATTAAAAAAAGGAAAGAAAAGAAAACCTGTCTGTCATCCAGGTGGAAATACCGAAATACTATTTGGGCTTTCTGGTTTGATATGTTAAGAAGAGGCACATTTGCTTTACAAAGTTAAAATGTTTTTGCTTAAAATCCTACTAAAACAGCACTCAAAAAATGGAAAGTTAGCTAAATTGTATTTTATACTTTAAGATTTCTTTCTTTCTAACTTTACGTCTTTTCCAGAGGAATTCTAAAGAAAAGCAAATGCATTTAAAAGCACAGGTGATCAGTATTTCCAAATATAAGTTGTGATGATTAACAATCAAAGAAAACCACTGGGAGAATAAAAGATCCAAATGATGATGAACCTCTAATTCATCAAATTACTTTTCACTTTCTTACCAAGAAAAGTACTTTTTACTCTAATGTGGTTTTGCTCACATGATAGCAGGAGAGATACTAGGCCAGTGATTACATTTAATCCTTTCAAAAATGACCTTCTCTGAATTATTAGATACCATGTAGTATTTTTAAATTATCCTATAGATTTCCAGAGCCTGGAAAACAGCAGATCTTTTGGAATGCTCTAGTAGATTCCGGTAAAGATACTTCTCATCAGCTTACAATAAGGAATGGCCATTGACTGGGTTCAGAATGCTACCCCAATATATGGGCCACCTGGCCATTGAGACAACAGCAGAAGCAGAAGGTCCCTCTTACCTTCCTCATCTTTCCCCCTTGCAGCAGGTATGAAGCCAAGCTCACCTTCCTCTCAATACACGGAGCAAAGAAATGTCCTTATTTCTAAAGATCTAGGGAAACAGAAGAATCTGAACAAGCAGGCCTTGCCATGGTGCCCACTGATTTATTTCTATTAGATCATGCCCCCTTTGTCCAATCAAACTTTTGCACAACGGGCCACTCTCCTGCAAATCTAAGCATAAAAAAATACAGGTTTCCCTATTGCATTGGGTCTTCATTTCTGAAGGCTCCCATGCCAAGTAAAACTTAGATTAAATAACCTCATATACTTTTGGGCAGCACCTGTGGCTCAGTGAGTAAGGGCACTGGCCCCATATACCGAAGGTGGCGGGTTCGAACCTGGCCCAGCCAAACTGCAACAACAAAAACAAAAGAAAAATATCTAGGTGCTGTGGTGGGTGGCTATAATCCCAGCTACTTGGGAGGCTGAGGCAAGAGAATCGCTTAAGCCCAAGAGCTGGAGGTTGCTGTGAGCTGTGATGTCATGGCACTCTACCGAGGGTGACAAGGTAAGACTCTGTCTCAAATAAATAAATAAATAATGTTATATACTTTTTTCTTGCTAATATGCCTTTTGCTATGGGTTCTTAGCCATTACTAATGACAAGTGAGGAAAAGATAATACTTTCTCTTCTGTATACTATTGTCCTGGTGACACAGGTACCTAACCTAAATCCAGCTGACCTGGGAGAAAGACTTGAAGATCTACCCAAATTAGTCCTTGGCCTTCTCTGCAACTTCTGTAAAGTATGTAGGTAAAAGCAGTCAATTGCACTACTTTTATACAATGGGTGTTTACTTTTCATACCAGCTGTGAACTATGTAAAATTGTGATAGTAATAAATTTTTACTTAAAAGATGAAAATTTCCTAGGTTTACCCTGATAATTTGAATCCCTTGAAGCTCAGATCCTCACACAAGTATTATTATGTCCTTTCACCACCAGCCAGAAAATGAACAAATAAATAAAAGACTATGTTGAAATGAATTGTATCTAAAATCCTTTCTGATGCTAGACATCTACACTGAGTTTGGCAGTTGCAAGCATTCTGCTAGTCCATGAAGAAAGAAAGATAAGTAAAATACAGTGTCTGACTTCAAGAAACTCTGAGTATAGGTGAGACAGAAATATTAAATAAAATGGGGAGGCAGAGTCATGGGTGCAAGGGTAGGTTAGCAGTCACACAAAGAAGTCATCACCTATTTGAATGGGTCAAGAAAGCTATCGCAGAGGTGGGAATTTCTCATCTGGGTTCTAAAGGATGAGTCTGCCAACCAAATATATTGAAAAAAATGTATTTCGGGAAGAGGGAGCAGCCTACACAAAGCATGTAATAGAATAGTTCACTTGGAGGGGTATCATAAACGGTTTGCTATGGCTACAGTAGAGAGTGTACATAGGAAACTGGAAGAAAATAAGGGTTTGCTAATTAGGCAACAACCAAATTACAGAGGCCCTATATTTCATTCTGAAGAGTTTCCGTTATCTTACAATGGAAAGCATTCTGTATAGAGGTGGAACAGGACCTAATTTATATTTTTAAAAGATTATTCTATGATTTCAAGCCAAGAAAATAAAAAAAACAAACAAACAAACAAACAAAAAAAGCTAGAAGAAAACTCCCAAAAAAGTACCAGCAGTTGCCTCTAGGTGGTAGAATATTATTTTGTTTCTTCTTACAGCAGAATGCGCTTAGTTGCTATTTCATGGAAGTGGTAAAATTTCAGACATATAAACAGCTGTCAATCCATTATTTTAGTTCAAAGGTAGAATAATAGCCACATTTGGGCCCATCCTTTCTCTTTATCAATTCTGTTTACTTCAAAAGCCACTATCCTTATAAATCCAGAGAGTACTAGGATACACACTTTGGAAAAACTAAGTTAACAAGTAGTAAGTTATGCTAATCCACAGAAGACCTCATGCAAAGACAGTTTCTGCATCTTTGGGAGGGTCTGCCAATTAGCCACCAGGTCTGACTCTAAATGCAGTTTTAGTTAAGTTTCACATTTTACTTTGTCTTAGAAGCATATCAATTTCATAAGCCCCTCCCCAAGTCACCTCAAATTCAAGTATAATCTAAGAAAAACAATGTATTTACTATGCAACAAGGGTTCAACTCCCCTACCCAGCCCTTCTAAACAGATTGGTGGCCCACGCCCTTGCTCTGCAGGAAGGCAGGGTCCATCACCATCTTGCAGGAGCACAAACAATGAATGATAGAAGCAGGGACAGGCAAAGCTTTGGACACACTGGTCTGTCTAAAGGGAGTGAGCAGAGCAAATGACCAGCACAAAGTCCGTCACAATCACATTTACAACAAATAGAAAGTTCTATGTAGAAAGCCTGCCGAAAGCACTTCATTAAGCAAAACTGTTACTATGTGAAACCCACCTGTAAAATAAGAACAAAAATAGCAACAATTAAGCAGATAATATCCATAAAGGGCTTAGAAGGATGTCTGGCATATAATGAGCACTCAATAATTTATAGCATCATTATCATTGTTATTATATCTCATAACTTGTCTCTTTCCAACTATTCCAACATATAAATCTCAAAGATGTTCTTATTTGTGTCAAATAATATTTACTTAATACTGCAATTAAAGTAATTATTAGAATGCTTGGAGAGAAAAGATGAACAACATTTTTTTACCTCTTCATATCTGTCAAACACTGCTCCTTCTTGCAAAAAGGAAGGAACTTCCTTCTGCCAGTTAAATTCATAAGGTTTGGCCATGATTATATTCACGACCTAAAAAATGAAAAAGAACATCTCATTAGCATATAAAATCAAGAAACAAATGAGGATCAAAAGTTCATCACCTTATATTTATGGATATTTGCAAAAGCTTTTCTTTAAATATGCAGAATACATATTTTTTTCTTCTCTCCTCTGATTGCCAGCTTTCTTTCTCCTTGTCTCTAAACGTGGAGAGAGAGAGTCATCAAGAAATACAGGGAGTGTACATAGGGGAAGCTTCCCTTCTCTCTCCAAATCCTATGAAATAATAAAATGTACATATTTTATAAATCTGATGGCACCCCAAAGAAACAGGACAGTTAACAGGACAAACAAGACCTGCCTTGGGCATATTCCTGAAACATAATTAACTACAGATTCCAGACATAAAACAAGATTATTGAAATAACACTCTTAATAGGTGAGCTGAACTCTAAAGAGAACCCAGAGGATATACTGAGCCCTGGCATTTTCACAAAACAATACAAAAAAACCAAAGCATGAATGAAAAATTCAGAGATATGTAAAGTGAAAAAGCAAGGTACAGCCACTGCCTAACGGGAGAACATTTCTATTAGAAGAAGAGAAAAACAAGAGAATGAGGGATGCAAATAAAGCAGTTAGTTGAGGAGTATTTCTGATACCTAAATATTTGAGTCCTTAAAGTGAAAAAGCATACTGCCTGCAAGCGGTGTAAATATGAATTGGTTACATTCATTTATAAAAGAAGTTTTCGAATTAGGCAAAAGCATAGTTGTTTACAGAAATACAAAATAAAAATTAAATAGGGCGTTTGATAATGAAATGATTAAAAAATACAACAGGCTAAGCAGCAAAGGAAGCAGGTCTAACAAGTCATATTAGACGAAATAGACTTCACAAGAAAAAGCAGGGCGAGCGAGTGATGATCATATTAACTACTGTTAACATTTAAGCCTGTAGCATCATCACAACCAAATCACATCACATCACAACCATGATTACGGCATCGAAAACACACTGAAAAACTGATAAAATGTAAAGAGAAATTAACAAAGTCACATACGTATTAGGAGACTATTCTCAAAAATAAATGGAAGTAGAAAGATAAAAAAGAATATTGGAGTTCTGACTATCACACTTAATAACTTAATAGAAACAATTTAAATGACTCAAGGTAACATCATTTAAATAGCATTGCTTAATGAGCTTAATCCACTTTCTAAATGCATCTCTCTTCTCTTTTCTCTCCTTTATTAAGTCCCAACTACCCACATGCATGAGACAATCTCAAAATCTGATCATGATTAAGCACAGGGGAAATCTCAGCATTTTCTAAAAGTGGAAAACATAACAGTCACACTCACTTTAACACAACTAGGAAACTTAAAAATTAACAGCACACAGTGCCATTAGACATTATAGTGCATAATATATTTAATTTCCACACATATAGATTATGCACTATAATATCTATGTTATAGGGATGTGTGTTTATGTTTAATTTCCACATATATAGACATTATGCACTATAAACACACACATCCCTAAATAATTCTTGAGTTAAGCAGAAATTAGAAGCATTTTAGAAACCAAAGAAGAGAGTATTACATATCAAAATCAAGATGTAGAATACGCTGCAGAAAAACTAAAACAATGTAAACGTGAAGTCATTTTTTTAATGTCTAAATATTACCTATAGATGGCAGGCATTGGGGGAAGGGATGAAAACAGGTGGGAGAGGAAAAAGATGAGGAGGAGGCAGCAGCACAAATTCACAACAAAGTTCCCAATGAAAGGGAGGCATAATTAGAGGAGCAGAATGTGAATGCTACGTGTAATTAACCAAAACACTTAGAAACCTAAAGAAAGTGTTATTTTGCAAAGTTAAATTTGCCTTAAGTTACTACAACTATTATTGAAAACAACATGAAGTTTCCTCATAATACTAAAATTAGAATTACCATGTGGTCTAGCAATACCACTTCTGGAGATTTACCTGAGGGACATGAATTATAGCAAAGAGATGTCTGCACTCCCAAGTTAAATGCAGCACTGTTCACAACAGCCAAGTTATGGAATCAACCTCAGCGTCCATCAACAGACCAATGGATAGAGAACAGTGTTTTACATACACAAAGGGATATTATTCAACTTTAACAAAGGAAGAAATTCTGTCATTTGCAACAACATGGAAATGGAAAACATGATGTGATATAAAATAAGTAAACGCAGAAAGGCAAACACAAATGTTCTCCCATGTGGAATCTATACCAACGGAACTTCCCCCAGGTAGGAGAAATCAGGAGATAATAGTCAAATGACACAAAGTCTCAGCTGGATAGGAAGAATGAATTTAATTTTTTGAGCTTTTTTGCATAGCATGGTGACTACAGCATGCATGCATATAAACATACTGCCTCCACCCCAGGCAGCTTAGAAACAAACTTCTGAAGTAGAAGATGCATGCATTCCTGCCTTTTAAACTGTAAAACAGGTCTGCAGAGAGAAAAGACCTGCACAGACCCTCATTAACCAACTACAAGAAGCTAAGTGTTAGTATGAAAGACAGATTATAAAACAATATGGTGGCCTGCCCAATTTTCCAGGCTATGAAGAACGATGGGTCAAACATCTCTCCTCTGTAAAAGAGAGGTGTGTTCTACAATCAGCTCACCAACCATCCCTTTCAATCTTTCATTTGGTATTATTTTAAACCAACAAGAGGCTTCTGATATAAAAAAATTGAAATTAAAAATGAAAGTAAAAAAAGCTTGTATTATCAATTTACATCATCTTTCCCTGGCTTAACTCCGATTTCTCCCAAAATTAACAGAAGTCCTGAGGATATGTTTCTCAGACCTCATGACTATCCTTTCTACTAAAATATTCATCTCTATCTTAGGCACCAGTTTCATTATAATAGTCTCATTATGTGGAGGACTTCAGGGGTGTGGGAGGCTGATGGAAGGAGGAGGGTAATTCTGACCTTAATCTCTTCTGTAGTGGAGGTGGGAGCTCTTTTCATTGCTTTTCTTTTTTCAGAGATTTGAGGTTCACCACAGGCAAAAGACATTTTGGCAAAATGACAATATATTGAATGTTCCCAATTTTAAAATGCAGGGGAGGGGGTGGATTGCTGCTGTTCTCTTTGCCGTGTCTGAAAAACTTCCTAAGGCCTGGAATTAGGGGCGATGGCCAGCTTATTATACAAATGGTACAACGGTGACCTGCAGACTAGAAGACTGACCCAGCCAATCATGTTTAATGACAATTTGAACCAGGTAATTGATTTTAAAATGGGAACAAATGACAATACATCCTGTAGTCCAAATGAATGCAGAGAAAGTTAAAGGGACAATTACTCCTTTTTAAAAGCGGGGAGGGGAGGAATTGGCCACTCAATAAATCTATCCTTACTGCAATTATCTCAAATCTCCACCCATAGCCAACTGGTAAAAAACATTTTCACTGTGCTTTGCCAAAGGTTCCCCTTCTCAAATTCTTCTGCTTGCCTTCCAAGGCCTTATTTACAAGACACTTTAGGTAAGGTCTAATTGTCCACTCTCTATCCCAGAAGAACACCACCTCACCACACAGAGCCCAAAGAAAGGACCCTCCTTCTCCTTAAGGAACGCAGGACTTGAAGGAGAATTTACACAGTTAAAGAATGAACGGATAGCCTGTCACCTCGTGCAGTATAAACACCTTGAGCAGCTACTGGAAGGAGGCCAGAGCTTTTAAATGGTCTCATTGTTTCTACATCCTTATGCAACTGGATAGGATTAGCTGTTGCACTGAGGCCAGAGGAAAAAATCCCTGGACTAAGAGAGAAAGCCTGGGAGGGAGGAGACAGGAGACAGTGAGAGTCCTCAGAGGCCTTGTTTCCGAGCAAGTGACAAGCCCTTCTAAAGAACAGGATGGGAAACGTACAGAGTTAGGAGTGTAAGGGGGATGAGCTGAACTATGAAAGGACCAATTATTCAAGTAGGACAAGTGCGTCACCCACGGAGACGGTCTTTCATCCACTCTGGTGGGATGAACCAAAGGAGTACAGGTATTTTGGGTGGGGGGGGGGGTTTGGCCTTCTCTTCCCCAAGTTCTTCATCTTCAACCCTTCAAGGTAGTCTTTAAGACCTACCAGACTACCTGTCCCAGATGTGCTGAATTAATGAGTCAAACATCTCTGGTCTATAAAGGAGAGGTGTGCTCTATAATCATCTCACCAACCATCACTTTTTACTCTTTCTTTTGGTTTCATTTTAAACCAACAAGAGGCTACCAAATCACCTGTCCCAGACGTGCTGGATTGATTACACAAGCAATAGTGTCTTCTATAACGTCCTGGGTCAAAACTATAGCAAGGAATTTTTTGGTTTGGGACACATGCCTTATGTTCTGGTACAGAGTGGACAGAAGGCACTTTGTGAAATCAGGTCCATCTAAGATATCCTGGGTATGGTAGGCTGAATAAAGACCCCAAAATGATACTTATATTTTAATTGCTGGAACCTGTAAATGTTACCTTAAAAAGTAAAAAAGGACTTGGCGGGCGTGATTAAGTGAAAGATGCTGAGATGGTGAGATTATTGTGAATCATCTATGTGTGCCATACGTAGGTGCGAGCACAGGTGTCCTTATAAAAGGGAGGCAGAGAGAGATTTGCCATAGACAGAAAAGAAGGAGGCAAAGTGACTGTGGAGGCAGAGACTGGAGTGATGTGGCCACAAATCAAGGTGTGGTGGCGGCCAGCAGAAAGTGAAAGAGGCCAGGAACAGATTCTCCCCTAAAGCCTGGAGGGAACGTAGCCCTGAAGACACCTTGATTTCAGACTTTTATGGTCACTGGTTTACAGTCATTTTCATAGTGGTCTAGGAAATGTATATGCCTGCCTAACTGAAGCTGGGTACTTTTTCTAAAAGACCTAGAAGGTTGCCAAATCAATATGGATTACAGTAGAGATTGCTCTGATTTGAAGGGACTGGTCATTCAACACATGTTTATTCAACTGAAACAGCAAAGGAAGACAGAAAGAAAAGCACAGAATAAACTTTATCTAGAAATGAATCAAGATAATTCCTATCCTTCTGTTCCAAAGCCCTTTTGAGGAGTGAAGATACTATGTCTTCATTACCTCCTTCCCTGGGTTCCAGATGTCTTTTAACAATTTCAAATTTTAGCAATAAATACAAACTTTAAACCCTGCAGCTTCCCCTCATGCCAACCAAGACGTTCTCTGCTTATTTCCCTTTGTGAACAAATGATTTCATTTGAAAAAGCATTTGCTTCCTCTCGATAATATGTAGCTTTCAAGTGAATAAAAATGCACCACGACTCAGTTATAAATTTTATTAAGTGTAACTTTTATCTTTTAACTTCAAGCTTAACAACAAAAAAGTTCCATAACAAATTAATCCCTTCCCCATCCAACCATACAAATCCCATTAAACCAAATAACCCATGACCTTGAATGACTCCATGATGGAACAACCAAAGTTGTTTTCCAGAACATATAGAGCTGAGATAAAATTTCCACTGATCAAAAGACCAATTAGTTGAATCTATCAAGTATATTTCAGTGACTTGTTCTTTGATCTTTAAATAAAATATCCTTATATTTCTTTCCTTTCTTTTCTTTATTAAATCATAGCTGTGTACATTGATATGATCATGGGGCATCATACACTAGCTTCAACGGCTATCATGGGATCATCCAGAGCTTTACACAAATGGCTTTACTTCAAGTAAGAATCCAATTTGACACTGATATATTGTATCATTAATGATCATTTTCCCCATTTGCTAAGAATACTTCCATTTTCATCAAGCCATGAACTAATCTTTTCAAAAAGCATATAAAGAATGAAGAATGAAGACTGTGCTGACAGATAATGCTGTGGAAGGTTGAGGGAAGGTTATTCTTGTATATTTTGATGAAAAATAATTTTGCAATACATATCTATAGCCTTCAAATGTCCATACTCTTTGATCTAGCAATTCTACCCATTCCAGTAATTGTAAAGAATTATCCTAAGTAAATGCACACAAAATCTATGTACAAAGATAATGTGCTGTTTATAACAGAAAAACATCAGCCTCATATAACCATCACTAAGCAATTGCTTAGATATACTACAGTATTTAAATACTGTGCTCATTAAAATAATACTATGAAAGAAGAGCTATTTTCTAAACAATAGCAAATTTAGAAGAGCTAAAAACATTCACAGCTCTTGTCAAGCAGATATAAATGCTCTTAATATACTGTTAAGTAAAGAGAAAAACAGGGTGTAAAATGGCATGCAAATCTGATCCAAATTTGTATGTGCTATACGTAGCGCTCACATTTTATATTTTTTTAAAGCAAAGGAAAAAGACCAGAAAGACAAATACCAAAACATAAACAGAGGTTATGTGAAGGTGGTAAAATTTTAGGTGATTTTTTATTTCCTTTAATACTTTTCTGTATTTTAAAATACTGTATTCATAATCACCACAATGTTTATATTTAGGAAAAAAAATCTTCTCTAAAGTATAAGGAGGATAAAATGTAAAACTTATTTTATTTCTCTTCATATAAATTAGTTTTAAAATAATGGTTATGCTTTCCATCAGAATTCTTGGCAAGAAAAAACAGCAGGAAGAGACTAATAAATAAAGCTATAAAACGTTCTCCTTTCCCTTTCAGGATTTAAAGCCCTGACTGAACATCAGGAGCCTTCGCACAGTTGAAACAGATTCCTATTCACTACTTAGTAAGTGAAAGGTGACCTGGTGGTACCCACCAGGGAGATGGAGGGAGCAAGGACATTTAGGTCAGGTTCATTGAAAGGGACAGCAACCCAACTGGGCAGGATAAAGATGGTGTCTACCTCTGGGGGGTGTTAGAGACCCCTTCTGTCTCTAACAGGGACCATTAGGGGTGGGCAAATTCCACAGCCTGCTTGGAGGGCTTGGGGGGGTGGAGGTGGGGTTAGGGTCCTTTGGCAGGAACTTTGGGGTGGGGCTAACTAGGTCCTTTGTGTCCTCTGTCTGGGAGAGGGGAGAGTTCCTGTAGGCCCTGCCAGGCCTCCCAACATTAAGGCACTCCTTAATCGAAGTGACTAAAACTTAGCTATGAACTCTGAAACCTCTGTTATATTTTGAAATAAAACTGATTGTGGTGGTGTTGGAATGGCTCCTCAATGAATTCTGGACAAGAAATCTCTGGCGATGACCACAGTTTATCTACTATAAAGCAACACATGATTAAAAATCATTTCCTGGAGTTTATTTAAAAAACACAAATTGCATGGGAAAAAAATGAGAATGGAAAGCCAGCATCAGCTATTTGTCCGTTTGTTCTACCTCAATATTAATTTTGATTGAGAAGGCAAGTATAACTTTCTTAAAATTTAATCATTAAAAAATCAGAAGAATAAAAATGTTAAAATGTATTGCCTTTATAAATGTATTACATTTATTAGGTGACACTGCTGATGATATTACAGGTTTCATTATATCAGGATTTTCACCAAACAAGCTTAACATGCTTAGTTACCTAGAGAATTTAGAGAACCAACTTGATTTGAATATAATAAAAAACTGTCAACTTCTTATAGAGGAGAAAAAGTAAAAGTAATATCTTCATCCACCACAAAGCTCATGGCTGAGGCTCTCTATGACAAAAGAAGGATTAATAAGAGAAAAGCATACAAATATATTTGATATTAATATTTTGTGACATAGAAGCCTTCAGAAATGGAGACTCATAAAAAACAGGGAAAATTCTGTATCTGTATATTTAGCTTTGATGAAGAATGGACAATCACGCAAAAGTATGACTGGAAAGAAAAGAGATGTGATCTAAGGATAGTAAGTTGGGGCGACTGAGCAAGGCTGCTCGGATTCCTCCCAGCATCCCTGAGTCTGCACTCCTTTCCTCCACATATAAACCAGGACACTTGACACAGGATCTCTTAGAAGAGAAGGGAGTGATATCAGAGACTGACCTTCCTACTTGTCCAGTTTTCTCAATTCCCTTTACCTAAAATTACTCAGTGTGCCAAGGTGCCATATTTTGGGAGTATTGTGTTCTGGGCCCTGACAGTATCATTCAGTCTGCAATGACCAATTTTCAAAGAAATTAGACTACAGTGAGGCACAATAGCTTCCCAAGAGAAGAATAATTTGTTTCAAAAGATTGCATATTGGTCGTTTGCCTGTAACAAGTCTCCTGAAAAGGACATGTGAGTTCACATGCCAGCCCTCCAAGATCCTCTTGAACATGTGAAGTAGCTGAAATTGTATTAACAAATATGTATGTAGTGGTCCATGATGAGAGGCTTCTGGGCTGATCATCCCTTGCTACTCACTTCTTCACTGAAGGTCAAGTTCCTTTGAAGGATATAGGCAAAGGTTCAAGTTCAGGTATAGCAGTGAAGGGGGGCTCAGTGGCAGAAGTGAGCCCATCTATGCATGATGTTTAGAAAATCTACCTTAAGGGCTTAGTAAGTCCATCCCTGGCATAACAGTATTTTTATCTTTGATAGACAGAAGCTATCATGGGCATATTAATCATTTTTATAGTAGTGAATAGAGAAAGACATTTTTGTTTGATAGGACACAAGACACATCAATCTTTAGAGAGTGTGTGTGTGTAGTAGAAGCTTGAAGAAAAAAAATATATAATTTCTAAGCTTTTCTCTTTCATGAATAACAAACTTTTTTTTTAATAGGGTCTTTATTTTATACATTATAAATATTATGTAGGGTAAAGGCATCTTTTTCTCATCTGTTATGCCTCTGAAATAAATTACTTCTGTTCTATCTAAGGGGGAACAGCCAGAGCAGAAGGCATTTTATTACAACTGAGTATTTAAAATAAATAGAGTTAACCTCATCAGTCCTGAGGAATGGAAAAGCTCAAGAAAATAAAATTAGGCCCTCTTGGGATACTGGTAAATGAAGAACCAGATAGAAAGGGTCTCCCCCCGCCAGCAGTAGAAGCACTTGCTACTGTTTTCAAGCACAGAACTAGCAGGCTACAGGGAGGATGTGAACAGTCCACCAAGCACAAATGCAACAGCTTCTCTGTTAGCTGAGTTAGTTCTATACAACAAAGTTCAGGGAGTGCTCAGCCCACCCCACTCCCTCAACAGGGCTTCTGATAAGGTCTGGGACATGGAAAACAAAATGGTAACATGCTCAGATTAAGTATAATTTTTAGATAGATGTCACAAATAAACTATAATATTGGTCTTTCTTGGATCTTGCTTCAAGGTGTTCTTAACCCAGGGCTTCCTGGCCAAAAAGAAGTCTTTGTCCTTGGCAAGTCCAGAGGTTCCAGGGTGAGGACCAAGAGACTGGGGTCTTAGGGTTGATTTTTTTCCCCTCAGCTTTAGTTTCTTAACTGGAATGCCCTATGAGGTATTGTTGGAAGGGTCTGGATAGCCAAGATGGGCACACAAGCTGGGACCACCAGGAAAGACCAGAGAAGGTTTAGGCTCCACGGATTGCACTAGATTAGTCATTCTTGAAGTGTGGTACCCAGACAGCAAATATCACGTGGGAACTTTTCAAAATGTAAAATCTCAGGCCCTATTCAGATTTTCTGAACCGGAAACTCTAAGGATAAGGCCCAGAAATCTGGGGTGTATCACCACCTGGCATCAAATCTTATTAAAAAACCAAAATGAGGGAAAGGTGAAGGGTCTTTTAATCATCTGTGGCCCAGACCAGTTCACCAGGAAGAGAGACCAGCTGGGCATTTGGCATGAAAGCCCAGAAAAGTGAAAAAGACAGTCCATTCATCCAGAATGCACCCATCTCCTACAACAGCCTTGGAAAATCGACATTATAGAAACTCTGGGTGCTGGTACTTATATTCCAGCCAGGAAGAAGAGCAGACACTGAAGGCCTCAAACAAATGGACAATTTCCTCAACCATTTTTTTCCCAAGCCTCATCCTTAAGGGTTAAATCTGGAGCAACCAGTGAAGCAGGACAGGCAACTTGAAGAAAGCAAACAAAGGGTGACAAAGTCCTAACCAGACACTCAGCCAACATAACTATTTAATCTGCAGTGTGGACAACGGTTGCTTAACAAGCATAACTCCAAACAGTGCCCTCTTTTGGTCCAAACCCTTATGTTCCCTGTTGACTAGAAACTAGGAATGCTAATATTTCTCCTAAGAACTCAGGAAGAAAATATTGGGTGAGTAAAGATTCAACCAGCAAACTTTTTTAGGTTTAAGGAGCTGCGAGATTAATGAAGTTTCCAGAAGAAACATGCCCCTCTCAGTGTGAGAAAGAGGTCTCATCTCTTATTACTTTCCCCTTTACATTCTCTTGAGTTATTAGACTTGACTCATTACCCCCAGTACTCAGGCTTTGGGATTTTTCTCTTCCCTCTCAATACTGAACCTCTATCCTAAACTTACTGGTTATTCTTTAGAGAACCTGTGTTAGGGGCCACTCCTGCCTCTTCACTCTGCACTTCCCTCTCTGTAGAACTCACACCATACAGTGGAACCTCTGTAACCCGAACACCCAGGGGACCGTAACAAGCAGGTCAACATACAGAGGTGGTCAACATAAGGAACTCGGTCCACTGTGCTCATCCACACTTGGAAATTAAGTCAAGCGAAGGAGGCGGTCAATGCAAAGAGGTGGTCAGCTATGGAAGTTCTACTGTATCTGCTTATGTATCTTCATTACTTGATGAATTCTGTGGAGGTCAGACTTTGTTCACTATGATAGTGTCCAGCATACAGTAGGCACTCAGTAAGGGGTGAATGAGTATTTTACTTGGTGGAGACAGAGGAGCTCCCAGCCAACCCTAAAAGCAAATGAAGGCAGAAAGGACAATATGCTCTTCCCCTCCCATCCAAATGCACATCCCAGCACCATTTCTGCATGGGGCTGTTCTCCTCTCCAGTATCTGAACTCACACCCTGGGCCTGTCTGGAACCTAGTTCCTAGGACAAGTTTCCATTCTTTACCAGGTTTAACCATAACCCTAACTCTAACCCTAACCAGTTGCCCTGTTGTCCAACCCAAACCTCTAACCACTGACCCATGGTGAGGACAGCTCAGACCGGCACCTGTGTCCTGGAGGGGAGCCATACTCCCCACCTGTCCCCACAGCGTGGGTAACCTTCTTATCCCTACAGTCTGCTTCTTTAGAGGGGACCTGCTACACTGTTCATAGGGTCCTCCTCACTCTTACGTCCACCCTCTGTGCTTTGCCCTTCATTTGCCCTTGGACCCTTAGGCAAAACATCACCAATACAAATCATACTTATGAAGAGAGGAAGACCTTTTCACAGGCGTGATTTTGCCTTAATTATCAGACTATTTCAAAGGAAAGAATTTTATTTTATCTTTGCTTGAGTTTGAAGTTTTGCCTCAGGCATTAGTTAGAATGGAGCAAGGCTGAGGATTGCAAGATGAGGTTTTTTTTTTTTTTCACAAAAAACAGGAAAAGTGCTTTGGAGAGGAGCAGGCACCAATTCAAGGACTCAAAGCATCCTTTATTTTAAAAACTATTTTCTTATTAAAATAAACACATACACACAATAGTCTCTTAAATTGATTCAAGATTCCTTCTGTTTTACATTCTCCCAGCTATTTTATAAATAGGTTTCTGCTATTATTAAAAGAGAGTCATAAGAAGAGGATAAAGCCTAAGACCATGCATACGAGACCTGAGTCCAAACCATATAAGGAGGGAATCAAATACTTCTCCTTAGATTTCTGACCTAAAAGATATCCAAATTTAATCATCTCCATCTGTTTATACACACATATGAACCTTTAGTCATAAGGCAAAGAGATGTAGCCTAAATAAATTTTAAATCTCACACAAAGCCAGTTATCTCCTTACGTGTAATCAAAAATTTTCCACCTGCAGTCTTCAAAAGCTTAAACTAAGGACAGAGATGGAAGTAAGAAAACAGAAAAAAACAAATTACATGAAATTTAAAGTTTGGAGAGGTTTGTTTCTTTTCTTTTTTTTTTTTTTTTTTCATTCCTGAAAATTCTTTTTAAAGTCTCCAAGGCTTTCTTTCTTTTTTTTTTTTTTTTCTATTTTAATATACAAAAATATTATCAGTCTGAAAGGAAAAAGAAACAAAATCCCTAATCTCTGTCAATTTATGAAAAATGTATTATCTTTTCACCCCCACCAATCCTAATCTCAGTTAACTTATGAAAGAAGTGTTATCTTTTCAGCCCCACCTCCCTAGGTTTGGAGTTATCAATTAACTCTTATTTCAAATGAATGGGAAACTTACTGTGAAAACTGGTATATGTAAGTGATACAGCACATAAAAACTAGGCGTAAATATTAGATGCTGCCCTTGGCTCTGTCAGACCCGCAAGGAGACTGAAACTGAGTCTGTTTCATTCACTTCAGAAGCACCAACACCAACATTCACATAACTTGAAGTAAATCTTCTAATCTGACACTAGAAAAGAGAATTTGGAGGACACAAATGTTATAGTTCTATAAGCAATTTGGCCATACTTTAAAAAAAATCAGCCTGACTTTAATTATGCATTAATCACTGTTTCCACAATTAATATTAAATTAATATGACCTGTCCAGCCTGTGGAATGGAAACAGAAGGGAGATTGGAGAAAGATGACCTACATTCCAGTTCTAGTTTGGTCACACACCCAACTAGATGTGTGACCTTGAGGAAGGTCCCTTTGAGACTCAGTTTCCTTGTCTGCAAAACACAGGGGCTGAAACAGTCATTTGTCTGATCCCTTCTAGCTCACATTGGTTTAATTAAACATTATTTGAGGTTCTACTAAATGTAGATGTTGTTTAAGAACCATACATATCCTTCCTGAAATATATTTTCTAAATGAAAGGCACATTTGAATGGGTCTAAGGAAGATTTAAAACAATGCATTACTATTGTGTTTTGAAGGGTGACTGGCGGAGTAATGACATGGTGGCATTTCTAGAACAACTCTTCAGTATCAAAGCACACTTCCAAGATGCCAAGCCCTTGCCCAATTCTTGTAAGGTCAACAGTCTTTAAATAATTGCCCTTTTCATAAGATGTGTGCTTTTATTGGATCATTTTATAACATGTTTGCTTCCATTGCTTATACAGAAACTGGAAAACATCCCTCACTCTAGCAAGGCCCAGAGGCAACGGGAAGGGTATCAGAGGTCAGTGAGTCGGATGTGAAGTGATTCCTGAGAGTTCACATTGGATTTTATTTTAGCAAATGTTCTAATTCAAGCCATATCAGCAGGCTGGGGAAAAAGAGCTTCTTTAAAGTCCCCTTGTTAGGTCTTTAGTTCTCTCAAGTGTCAATACAAATAAGCAAAATTACAGAAATTTGCTTTGCTCCTTGGGTCTGTAATCAATTATTGTGTTTCTGAAGGAGTAACCCAGCTTGACCCAGCATATTCTGTAATGATACAAGACTACAGGCAAGTTTCAGAGACACAGTAGAAAGAAGACAACAGCCTGACCTAAAGACTAGGAAGATGACATTCCCATTAGACCAGAGAAGCTGGACTTTCTGCAGTAATGAGAAATGAAAGTCACCACGTGGCTCTCAAAGCCTGTGCTGGGGACTATTTACCACTGCTCCACCAAGCTTCCCCAAGCCCTCAAAATAAGGGCCCCCAACACAGACGGCATGTTTCCCAGTTTACCAAACATTTTTTGCATACTCTATTCAAGTTAGAAATCATAAACCAATGGACCAGATATGGAAGTAAAGCTCAGAAAGCTTAGAATCCTTAAAATCTGGTACAACTACATCTTAAACCTATTTGATTTCACATCCTCACTGTCCTTGACTTTGGTTTACACAATGAGAATTCCTTAAGTTCAAGTAAAACATGGTGAAGATGTGGCCTCTGATCAAAATAAGGAAAAGTCATCTTTTCCTGGGATTGTATTTAAGCTACCCTAATAAGAGTTAGTTAAACCAAAAATAAAGATTGCCTCAGTAACGGAGATGCCCTCACAAAATAACTGTTCACTTTTAAAAAATCACTGTCTTTAATTTTTAGCTTTGTTTTTAGAGTGCTCTAAATATGATAGAGAAAACTTAGTTTTATAAAAACATCAGGGTGCCACTTGGTCCATGACATTAATTGGCCTACAATGTTATTTTGGGACTATTTGTAGGGGACATTTTAACAAAATGAATGTGGTTGCCTATATTTAATACTGGTGTAAACACAAGTGTGATTAAGCCATTCCATATATTTTTATTTTGATTCTTCTCTATTTCAAACCAACTCGCAAGGTAAAACACAAAAGAAAATAGCATTCCATTCTGACCATCACATGAATGGGAAGTTCAGGTTTTGTGGACTAAACATCTACTATCATTAAATATTCAGTTAAGGCGTATTTTGGCCACCTATCTTATATCCTCACATTGCCAATTTTCTTTAAAAAAGAAAAACCCTGCTTGATATCATCATTTCCTATCATGGTAAATGTCTTAAAATAAGAAATCTATCTCAAATAAGAAGTCTACCTCAAATACTCTGAGCCTTTTTGAGTAGCTGTACCTTATAGTCTTCAAATTCAATGTCTCAGTCTTGGTCCTGATCTTGACCTCTCTAGAACTTAACTCCCCCACCTTCAGCCTGTCCTCACCAACCCTCCCTCCACCATTGTTTCTTGTCCTTTTCTTGCACTCAGTTGTGGGAGGCAGACAATCTGAATTCCTCATGGAACTTCCAACTCAGGGGAAGATGCCTAGTCAGGGGAATGTCTGTGTGACTATCCCTGCATGGAGAAATCAGCAGTGCAGGTGAGCTGGGACCATCAACTAGTAGTTTAGGCTAGAGAAGCTGAGATGTTTTCCTGAAGAGATGAGACTTGCTCTCCTCCACTCCTCCTTCTTGCACCATTATCTGGCCACCCCAGATGTTCCATTCCCCTCTGTTCTTGCTTACCCTTTACCCAACCTTCCTGGGGGCTATAACCTCCCTTTTCTCATTCTTACCCTTGACTCCTGACTACTGACTGCTGTGAATTCTTGCACGTATACTCTATTATGTACTCTATTATAAAAAGACTCCAGGAAACAGGACAGGTGCTGCACTGTTGTCATGCTGCCACCAGGCACATGTAACAGTGTACGCCCTTACAGCCCTCAGGATTTATGCACTAAGTTTAGTGAAAGTTTCTGTTTCTTTCCTCAGCACCATCTCTCTTACTGGCCACTGTCCCAAGTTGAAGTCCACTAGATGCCCAACACTCAGTAGTCTCCCTCCTAGCACCATCCTATAGTATCACCGTTCTTTCTTTTTCAGAACTCTGCTCTCTCACATTTACCAGCCTGCTAAGTGTCTCCACCATGGTTCTTGCAATACTTCAAACACTCACATATGTCCTCAGCTGAGATCACTGTTTCATAAGGATTACTGGGAGAAATGGACCAGATTACCAAGATCCATGTCAAAGTAAGCAATGTAAAGATCTTCATAAAGGTTTAAAAGAAAGATAACAACAGGCCTAAGTGTGGGTGAAAAACATCTGAACCCTAAGGTAAAGATACTGGAGCAAAAAATACACTCATATGATCTACAACTCAATTCCCTCTTGGATCTAGTCAGTTCCTGGGCTAAGAACTTTACACAAAAGATGGTGCCCATAAGAATGTGGGTATAAAGTAACCTACATAAACAATGACCAATAGTAAAGGGCAATTCTGCCTGAAGAGGCAAATGAAGGACTTGAAACCAATTTTGAATGGAGAGGGCAGTTATACCCCTGCAGGCCTTTGTATCTGTGTCTCTGTCTCTCTCTCACCTCTTGCTCTTTCATGAGAGGGACTCATTTCCAATTCTATTTGGAAGTGCTCTAAACTTTCTCATTGTTCTTCCTAAATAAATTTCTCTTTGTGACACTAAAAAAAAAGAGAGAGAGAGAGAGACAGAGGAAGAGAGAGAGAGATGGTACCTGTATTTATATTTGCAATGTATTTAATGTTTTAAGATTCACTAGCAAATAAAGAAGCAGTCATAGTGAGGGGACAAAAGGGAGGGAGAAAAACACTTGAACTTTTGGTGAACTCTTGCCATAATAAGATAAAATGGAGAGGTAGTTGTTAAAACCTTAATGCAGTCTTAGGGAGATGATTGATCAAAAATACAACAATATTAGCAAACTTTTGGATCCCATCATTAAAATATTTTGAGGATTTCTATGCTACAATTATAAAATTTTATCAAGAAAATAGAGGGCTGGTGAAGGAGATGGAAGTTACGTCACTTAAGCAACAGCTGATGAAAGAAGAGTCAAGGGATTTCAGAGTTCATCTGAGATCTTCCTATAATAGGATGGAACAGAGGCCAAGAAACCTTAGGTGAGCTGGGCAGGTGCCATGACTCCCCTGGTGGAGCTGCACCAGAACCACCTCTTTAATCACCTCTCAACTTTTTGGCTAAGATCAAGTGTGGAGCCACATCCTTGAGCTCCCAGACCAAGACTCTTCCCATCCTCATTCTGACTCACAGGCCAGGGCAAGAGAGAAGACTTCATGTATTTGGAAATCACCCATGTGGAACAAGGAATAATATAGACATTTAGTGTTCACACAAAGGAAAAACTACATATCAAAGATCAGAGGTCTCAGGAGTGAAAATTTTAAAATCAACATCAGGAAAATAAGAATTGTTTTATAGTGAAATGAGCTTTCCACAGAATAGATGTTTCTCCTTAAGGATTTTCCCACTTAAGGATTTTCATGTTCCTTTGTTCTTGGAAGTTACAAAAATATTGCTACGCTTGATCAGAGATGGGATTAAATACTTCTATAATGTATTTTCAAAAAATAAAGCTGAATTAGTGCATGTCACTAGGATACCATCAGCCTCTTTCCAAATTACTGTGAACCAAAGAAATTCATTCCCTCACTTCAAACATTCAGTGAAATGTGTTTTGATATTTATTCTGTATAAGAATATTGAGTGAAAATAAAATTAAAGTGGTATTCAGTTAGATACAGCGTGATTAATTGTTTGGGGAATGTCTGACCAATAGTGCATTTGCAAAATAGTCTTGGAGCTAATGAAAAGCACAACTTTCGCCTCCTTAAACCACCACCTCCTCTTTGATTTGTGGACTTGAAGAAGACTCTTGAAAGAGTCAATCTATCAAGTAGACCACAAAAGGCAGTTCACAAAACAATGATTCACAGTGACTACATTTCCTAAGATTTTTTTTTCCCACCCTACCTCAGACTGACAAAAAATATTGTGAAGCTATGGGCTTCAGATTTGGTCATTTTTGGTCATCTCTGGTCATGCCATTCTCTGGGAAACAAAGAATTTCAATTTCAGGATACCAGCCAACATTTTAATTTGGGGAAGTTGAAGTCTGCCTGCCAAACATTTATCACTTTATTTTATAAACAGAATATGATATCCTGACTTTAAGCTTGTCATAAACCATTGTACACAGCTTTGCTGCTGAACAGTTATTATCTGACACTCCCTCCCATGGTATTTTCAAAATATAACACCTGAAATGTATAAGTAAAATTTTCGATCTTAACAACTTTTAAGAGTGTGGAGCCTACTAGAATAATCAAGACAACAGCCACCTCAGTAGCAGTTAAATGGTACTGGAAGGTGGCCATGTCAATACACCACCATCATGTTAGAGTTAAATGACACTGGTGCAAAAGAAAAGCAAAGTGCTATCTGTTCTCTAGTTTAAAATATGGAAATTACTGTTGTTTGGCTAACGGAGAAGCAAAACACAAGAGATCTAAAGAAATGAGATATAAGATAAACCATGAAACGCACATAAATCATGCATACTCTCTTTCAAGTAAGTTCCCAACTCTTCTGCAGTTTATATCACAAAGTAATGTTATTAAGGTTTTATGGAAAGGTCACTACTGCATTTCTGTAATATTAAAATCTATCTTAGCATACAGAAATCCCTCATGAGCCTGAAATATTAGTTCAAGACTAAGTTTACTAAGGTTTGGCGTGACTCAATATTAACTTCTCCAAATATTACAATCATTTTCAAATCAGATAAGCACTGGGATATGAAACTATGGCTCATAAAAATAAAATCAAGGAAATGGAATCACTGTGTATTAGTTCTCACAGATTAACTTTAAATGTACTCTACAATGGTGAGTCCGCTTATCAAAACAATTCATTCTGTACTGGCACCTTCATTTCACAAAGTATCAGAGAGAAACATGGTTAAGGTCTTTGTAGCATATACCAAAGCAGACTGCTATTTTACAATAAATTCAAATTCAAGTGCTAGTAACAACTTTCGTTATCATTGTAATCCCTCCTGTCTCCTAGTACTTCCCTCTGTGAGTTGAGTGATGATTGAACAGAAATATCTGGATAGGCAGACCTGAGTACCTGAGTCTTCCCAGTCTACTAACGTACATTTTCTAACTCATATGTTCCAGGAAAAGTATAAAGTTTATCTGATATAATCAGGTAGCAGAATCCTGTTATTTGGCAATGTGTGAAATTACTGTCATGATTTTTAAAAAGTAAAGTCTTCACTTGTTAACAATGAAAATTATAATGCTTCTTGGTGGAAAAAAAAAAAAAGCCCTACCTGAAGTTTACAGAGCACCGTCAATCTCAAAAGACTCTCCGTATTTTTTTTTTTTTTTAAATTAAATCATAGCTGCGTACACTGATATGATCATGGGGCATCATACACTAGCTTCACAGACCATTTGACAAATTTTCATCACAATAGTTAACATAGCCTTACTGGCATTTTCCCAGTTACCGTGCCAAGACGTTTACATTCCACATTTACTAAGTTTCACATAAGTTTCACACCCTTGTAAGATGCCCCGCAGGTATAATTCCACCAGTACCCCTCCCTCCCCCCCTCCCCCCTCCCTCCTCTCCCTTTCCCCCTTTCCCCTATTCTTAGGTTGTACCTCCGTGTTTTTTGATTAATAGAACCCTGGCAAAAACCTGAAGTTGCCTGGCCCATAGCCAGGTGTCCGGGACAAGGATCATGAAAACCTTCCTGGCTAGAAGATCAACAAGGGGTGGAAAGTCTACGTACAGACACTGATGGCTCAAAATTCCCTCCTACTAGACCTCAAGGCTTTTTCCTTCATTTAGTTCTCTGTATGTTTTAATAGTTGATTAGAATTCTTGGTTCATAAAGTTAAGACTCAGGGCTCGGCACCCCTAGCTCAGTGGTTAGGGGGCCAGGCACATGCACCGGGGCTGGAGGGTTCGAGCCTGCCCCAGGCCTGCTAAACAACAATGCCAACAACAACAACAAAACAGCAGGGAGTTGTGTTGGGTGCCTATAGTCCCAGCTACTGGGAGGCTGAGGCAAGAGAATCACTTAAGCCCAAGAGTTTGAGATTGCTGTGAGCTGTGACACTACAGCACTCTACCAACGGCAACATAGTACAATTCTGTCTCAAAACAATAAATAAATAATAAACAAATAAATAAATAAAAAATAAAGACTCAGGATGACCTCACTGGCACGGCTTCAAAAGACTTCAACTGCCATTTGCATTTTGTGGTTATACTTTAAACAAGATATAGTCCCTCAAGATATACTCCTAGTTGCAAAATAGCACGTCACATTCCAAAGCTGAAGTGACTGGCCACAGAACTAGCATTTTCTCTCTTGGCTACAAGAGCAAAATGCTGGTCTTGAGCTATTCTTTGACAATGAAACAGAAGACTTCAGGCTGGGAGAAAGGGATGCTAAGTATGTGAGCCCAGAAGCCAAGGAGGCCTCCCTAATTGCTACTTCTAAATTTAAAACCATCCCTTCCCCCATACCCATAATAACCTCCTTACATGCTAAATACTTCTTCAGCAAAACTTTTATAAACAAAGCATAAACATTTACAGGTAGAAACATACCCCTAATGTGTTCATTGCCTTTTTAGCCTATTTGATTATTGATAAATTACCCAATAGTAGCCATCTATACCCAAGAAATAAAAAGCAAACAGGAGGTAAAAAACTTAAAAAACACTAAATTCTAGGTTAATTTCAAATGCCAATCAATACACATACTTAGATATTTCACAATTCTGTGAGACACGAGGGTTCAGTTTCAGGGCAAAAGTGCACACCAAAAGGGAAGGACTAATTTCAAGACCTGCTTTGACCAATTACTATGTAACCAAAACAAAACCCCACAAACCATATTTCAAGGCATTTCCCATCTGGAAAGAGACATGCCTATAACCTCACTTTGAAAAAGGTTCCCAAGATGATGTACATAGAAATGTTCTCCCTACACATTTATGGCGCTGTTGTGTTTCACAGTGGGCTGACACTGTTTTAGCAGCCGCAGAGCATTGTAACCCCTGCAGGTGAGTGCTGCTGGACTTGGCCTTGAGCTCATACACCTCTTGGCCAGACCTCTTAACCCCCAATCGGACTATTCTCTAGTGACACGGAGCCACGCTTACTCTAGTTTTTAGTTTCCCAGTCTATGAAATAGATCAGAAAAGATGCTCCACAAAACTCTGGATGGGTCTAAAACATCTTTTTTGCTTGTTTTGTTTGTGGCTCTAGAGAAGGCCCTTGTGGATCATCTATTTTCAAGCTTTTGAGAATTTTGCTCTTCAGTAGATCCTTGGTCTCAGGGATTCAAAGAATGAACCCACAGACACAGATCGGTGGCAAGACAGGATTTTTATTAGACGTTAGAAAGGAATACAGAAGAAGTAAAAAGGCACCAGAGCTTCTGGGGGGAACTAAGGAACTAGGGAGTCTCTACCTGGGCTCTTTATCTAGGGGTATTAGGTCTTGAGAATTACACTTGGCCAGGACTTGGTAGGTGGAAAAACATCTTTTCAAAGTTAATGATTGTATTAACAAATGAATGAACGTAGTTCTTTCTCCACTAGGGCAAGGTTATCAGGTCCCTTACAGTTTTCCTCTCTGAGAAGGGATTAAGGTGTGTGCTAATCCCCACTCAAGGTGGAAAAAACCATCACAGGCTGTTCACGATCATGTTAGAGCCCAGAGGGTGTGTTCTGAGAGAATGGGGGGGTTCCCTGTCCAGCCCTGAGTGGTGGAATCCTGTGTTGCTAGGTCACATAGAATAGCAAATGTCCTCTTTAAGGTTAATTTATTTAACTACTATATTGACGAAGACGAACCTCAGAAACTAGGTCCACATTGCAGTATAAACAAGCATATGCCCAGGCATACCAATGTTATTTATTATAAAGGAGGACCTTGAATGGATTTCTAGATTTCCTATGAATTCTAGTACTAGAAAGACCACACCACACCAAAGGGGATGGCTAACAGAAAGTAAAAATGATAATTCAACTTTTTTTTTGACTGAACAAGGCACAGCACAGCCCACTATTAGTCACATGACACCAATATGTTGGTCATGATCAAATTATCTTGAAAATAAATGAGTGTGTTCAGAACAAAGGTAGTCTGTCCTGTTCAAAATAATGCCATTAGGAACTGATTCTACTTGCATTTTGAAAAATACTAAAAATTTCAAAATTATTTATATTTATTATATTACTTTGATAATAAAGTTTTTAAAAATCATTCTTACCAAACTTCAACAGAAACCTCCTTGTTCTTAATGATTTTCTTTATAGAAAATGAGTAAAAAATAAAATATCTTCATGCAAGGTGTATGGTAACCTTATGGTGTGACCGTTGGGGCACTGTGTATATCTCTTTTTGTTGCCATACTTTGCTTTCCCCCAAATTGTTTCTTACTTATGGCTCCTATTTTCTTCAGAAGAATGAGTAAAGCAAAGATGATGAGATACCCAAAAATCACTAGCTCTGAGTGAAGGCATCTGGCTTTTATAACAGTATTTTACAGCAGGGACTATGTAATAGCCATTTACAACATTTGGCTGTATTTTTCACTTCTGCATGTTTTACTTTTTGTTTAACTTGGATGGCTGATATTGTTAGTAAATTGGTATCTAGATAAATAAAGTAGTCATGTAATATTTATTGAAATTTTAAAGTGTGTTTAGTTCTTCAATAGCAAGTTTTTTTAACTACACTAGATAAAAAGACATCAGCCACTTAACACTAGACCATTTTTCAGAGAACCTAAAATTTAGCTCATTCACAATTTTAATTTTGCAAAATCATTCAGCTGCACATTTCAAACTAAATACAGACTATCATTTTAAATATAAGAACTTGCATTTTTTGAGTCAATTTAGGTAATGAAAAATTACATAATAAACAGCAGAGTAAAACATTTTAGAATTCAATTGTATTTTTATATCTATTTAGCTCCACAGTTCAGCTGAATGATTTTGAAACACTCCTAGTCTAGCCTGTTTTCATTTCATCATTTTTACATAATATACCATGTATTATTCTGAATATGCTAATATCCCTAGCCTGCAGACCTGGCTCATAGCAAGAAAAATACCATTCCAAAATTTTATTTTATATGTATAAGATCACTTGCTAATTCACAGATTATTAATAGTAACATTTTTAAGTGTTTCCATTTACTTCCAATACTGTATTCTAAAATGATCTCTTACATCACATCTGTATAAAGACTACACAATGTCATTACTTTATCAGTTTTGTAGATAAGGACACTAAGGCCTCAAGTAATTAAATCACTTGTCCAAAGTCACATACCTACTGAGTGGTGGAACTAATATTTGAATAAAGACAGCCTTATGCCAGAGTTAGCGCATTTAACTATTAAGAATTTCTGCTTTCCCTCAAAAAATTAATAGAATGGCTTTTAGGAATAGTGAAGTTTCTAGGAAAGTCTGAAACATGTTTTAGTATGGGAAATTAATTCTACAAGAACTTTCAAAACAGCATCTATTATGTAAAACGTGGTACACCTCTCTCTCTCTCTCTTTTTTTTTTTTTAGTCCTGTGGAGCAGATTTTTGCCCTAAGCTAAGAGTCTCCTTCCTGTCTCCTTGCTTTGCTGAACTATAACACAAGTCTGCCTCCAGGCACTGTTATTATGAACACATGTTCAGCATACAGAACCACATTTCCCATACATCACCTTCTGCTGGGATTTATGACAGATTTAATAGCTGAATTTACGGCAGTGTGCTCAGTGAGGTCTGTGTCTCCCTGCAATCCAATCATCTCCACATAGAGTGAAATTTCCCGAAGGAAAGATGGGACCAAAGACAGGAAGAGCGAATGGAAAGCAAGCCAAGCTATCCATGTACAATGAATAAATCAGAAACATGGGTGTCTGGCAACACTGACAATCCAAGCAAGCCATGTATGAGTTTTCATGTCATTTTCCTTCCTCAGCAGAATGTCTTCCTGGCTCCTAACTCCAGCTAACCATGGATGAGAAGCCCACTGAAATTAGGGCAGGGACTCCCTCCTGTCCTCTTTGCCTTTAACACCTCCCCAGCCCATTCCATCTTTCAGGCTGAAGTTGAACACTGAGTATCTTTACTCTTTGACAGGTTTTCCTGCCTCCTCTTCCCAATTTGGAAATCCAACATGAAGAGCCAGTATTCTGAGTCTTTGCTAGCAATCTAAATTCCCTGGGAAACAGGACTGGGGAACTTGGGCATCAAAGGGCTTCAAAGTTCAATGAATTTCCTTCTGGAAGGACAGAAGGTCAGTGGCCCACTCAGATCAAACTGCTCCAGGGTCATGTCTGAAGTAGCTAATTAATCTTTATTGCTAGAAACTTCACAGCCCCCTCTTCTAAGCAGTCAAAGGGCTGCTTATTAAAAGCACACAAGAGTCTCTTGGCTCTCAGCAACTAAATAAGTCAGTCCCCATCTTGGCTTATTGTAAATGTCTCACTTTACCATCTGTGAAATACGAAGGGGGTTAGGTGACCCACAGCTGATTGGTTTGGAGCAGTGAAAAACATGAAGCACCCCAAACCTCCAACAGTGGATTGGGGTAAAGTTCACTGTAGGAAAGCCACACAATAGAATAGCACAAGGCCACTGTTAAATGTGATGGTTTCAAAAGAGCTTTTCATAACATGGGTAAGTGCTGGTAATGGTATTTTAAAGAAAAAAGTACAATGTAATACTTGATTCCAACTATTTAAAAATGATGAGCAGAAACAAAAAGCAAAAGATTTGAAAGGAAATAGTCAAATGCTAGCCAGTGGTTTCTTTGGGGTGAAGGTTTCTTACAGAGTTTTTTCTTTCTTATACTATTATGTACATTCTAAATTGTTTTAATGATTTCTTCCTTGGTTTTAAAAAATATTCCAATCTTCACAACAGATTATCAAAATAATGATGAACTCTTTGGAAGCTACTTAGTAAATCAACCACTGATAACCTCTAAAGCATCTTTCTCATAACTCATTTCAGCTGAATTTCTTGCTAGTCACGCTTTTCTGTATTTTCTTTATTGTTCTCACTCCCTAAAATGAATCTTCCCCAGTCCTATCTATATTCCCATCTGTCCTTTGATGACTGGCTCAAATGTCACTTTCTCTTGCAGTTGTCTTTAATTATAACTTCCCGTGAACTCCAAGGCACTTTATAGGTACCTCTCCCAGGCAATGAGCATTTTGTCCCAGCCTGAAAGAAGCTTTAGCTGCGTGTGAAATTGAATTCACCTCTGTATATGAAGCACTCAAAAAATACTTACATAAGAAGGAGTAAATTAGCAAGCAAATGATTTTATTTCAGGTTTAATTTTGTAATCTGCCCTTAAGAGTTTTTCCTATTTTTTTTAACCAAATAACATACTCCAAATTTTGCCCATGGTCTCATAAAATCATTGGCAGCCTGCATATAACGTATCTGGAGCCATCCAGCATACAACGTATCTGTCTTACTTAGATGGAAGAAAAGAATTTGATGCAAGAAAAGACCGAAGAAAAGAATTTCAGCAAAACTTTAATAAAATACTAGTTGGAGAACTCCACGAGGATAGTACCTGTGGCTCTGTCATGTTTGTGTCCTGGCACATGGTAAGTTCCCAAGATGCCTTTATTAAACACATGTTGAGACACAGATGAGTGGGGAGGCGTCTGTGGCTCAGTGGGTAGGTCGCCAGCCCCATCTACCAAGGGTGGCGGGTTCAAACCTAACTCTGGCCAAACTGCAACAAAAAAATAGCCGGATGTTGTGGTGGGCATCTATAGTCCCAGCTACTCGGGCACCTGAGGCAAGAGAATCACCTAAGCCCAAGACATGGAGGTTGCTCTGAGCTGTTATGTCACAGCACTCTACAGAGGGTGACAGAGTGGGACTCTGTCTCTAAACAAAGAAAAAGGAAATGAATGAGTGACAAACAGGCATTATACATTATATGAACAAGATGCCCTGCTATGGTCATAGCACACATCATGCTCATTCTTCATGTGAGCTGCCACCAGGTACTCATGAAGACTATGACAATAGGTGACAATGGAACCCCAGCTCCCATATCTGTTAGCTGTGAGATCCTATCCAGCTCCCTCAAGCTGTAAGCTGGAGGTAACGACATCTACCAGAAAAGTCCTTGTTAGGGTGACATTAGATAAAAGCATGCACAGGCTCAGCTGGGTACCCAGTAAAGTGTGTTGGGAAAGGCAGCTGTAACTGTTACAAGACAGCCTACTGGAGTAACCATGAGTGAACTCGCAAGTCTTCTCAGTCTTGTTCAAACCTTTTTCTAAAATGTAATTCTAGATGTGTGTAAGTAAAGATATTTTCTGTGCTTCTCTTGAGTAAAAGTACTTACTTGGGCAGAGTAATTCAGTTTCTAGATGTCGATCCTTGCACATGACGCTGTCCCTGTAAGTCAAAACCAGCTTGGAAATCCTGCCAGTGGAACCACAATACCTGCTCGTTTTCAATGTGACTGTAATGAAATACACTAGCATTAAGACTGGCAAGGCCTTTCCTTACGTACAAAGCATTGAAGTTTGTAATAGAAGGCTACTGATGTGTATTAAAGTCTTGCCAATCACGAGTCGCCTCTCCCCCACCCACCAGGGGTTCATAAACAGAGTCGTAACCAGGAGATCCCATGAAACTGGAATTCTGTTTGCTCTGACCTTCAGCAAGTTTCTGTTCTCGGTGTTCAGGTCTCGGAGCAAGCCAAGATGGAAACATTCGCTCTGAGTGGCTTATGAAATTTAATTGAATAAAAATAGCATAAAGTTACCTTCTAAGGCAATGTTGTTGGGGCTGCGCAGAGAACCGAGGTACTCTTCCTGGTCTGTTTATTTGAAGGAAAATCACAGACACAGCAAAATGCTCAAGAGAGCAAAATTTTTGGAAAACAGTTTTATTTTATTATTTCAAAACAATAGTGCCTGATTTGTGAGTCCCTTGAGCTATGGGTTTCAGGGTTCCCTGGATAGGAAAACTGTCCACGGCCATCTTTCCCACATTTAGGGGCCCCTGGCAAACATTCCCTCAGCCCCCTGCCTTCTAGTGAACTGTGCTTTAAAGCTAAGCATCATCATGCAACTCCCAAGGATGCTGCTCTCAGCAGAGGAAGCCCTTCCCTCTCACCCATCAACTATCAAGACTAACCAGCAGTCATCCTTTTGTAACTGTGGCGCAAGGTTAACAGCTGATAAGATGGTAATTACCCCACTGCAGGAAATTTGGAATTGCACATCAGGTGGCTTGATAGCATACATCTTTAATCTGGTTTTGCCCTAACTTTCTGGCAGGGAAACCTGCATGGGCTGGGGCTAAGAACTCAATATTCATATTTTCTCTGGGAAAGAAACAAAGCTGTTTTTTTTTTAGAAAATCAAATCATTGTCCACAAACCCAAACAGCACAATTCTTTTTTCCTCTGTTTTGCTCAAGCCTGATTGGCTTATCTATGGAAACAGCTCGTGGTTTTCAAAAAATGGGCTGAGCGGTCTTCCAATATTGTATTGCTAAGTAAGGTTCAACATGTTTACTCTTCATAAAGACTGAAATTTCACAAAAGTTATACCTGTGGCTAACATGCAAGGAATGGACTTCTCACTTGTGGAAGGTAAATGACAGTCAGACAAAAGGATGAGGTTGAGAAGTTGGCTTATAAGAACCTGACCAGGGTTCTCAGGCTTCACTGTGTATTCAGGTGACCTGGGCTTCCCGTTAAAATGACCAGTGTGATTGGTAGGTTTTGGGCGCAGATTGAAACTGCATTTCTAACAAGTCCCCAGGTCATCTCAATGCTGCCTCCATGGGCCATATTCTGAGTAGAACAGGATTAATTTGGGATTTGGACCTTGGTTTCTGTGACTGCTTCTTTTTTTTTTTTGAGACAGTCTCACTTTGTCACTCTCGGTAGAGTGCTGTGGCGTCACACCTCACAGCAACCTCAAACTTTTGGGCTTACGTGATTCTCTTGCCTCAGCCTCCCAAGTAGCTGGCACTACAGGCCCCACCCACCACAACACCTGGCTGCTTTTTTTTGTTGTTATTGTTGTAGTTGTCATTGTTGTTTGGCAGCCCTGGGCTGGGTTCGAACCCACCAGCCTCCGTGTATGTAGCTGGCACCCTAACTGGTGAGCTATGGGCACCGAGACTCTGTGACTGCTTCTGATGAAAGACTAGACGGTGGCAGTGAGCTCGAGTCAGGAATAACATGTGTGACAGGACGGGAAGAAAGAGCAAGGTCTAGGAATAAAGCAGAACCAGGTTGGAGTTTGGGCTCTACCATTTAACAGCCGCATGACCTTGGGCAAATCCCTGAATCTCAGTTCTTTGTTCTCCCTCTCTCACAAAGCACAGGAGAATAAAAGGTATAAACCTGGACATTAAGGTTTGATCCTGATAGAGGCGGGGGCGTGTGACTTGTCTTCCTCTTGTCTGGGCCCACACCTGGCTCCGCCTTTCAGGCCGCCTCTCAGACTCAAGCTGAGTCCGGCCTAGAAAGCTGAGTGGGAGCCAGGCGTGGTCCACAGACTCTTCCCAGCACGTTCAGTTCTTCTCTGTGATTTCCTCCTTGGAGCTGGATCACCCCAAGGTGAACTCGGAAGCTATGTATTAAGGATGACAGAACTCTCATCAGTCAAGATTCCTGAAAAACCGAAAACACATGACAGGTCCATCAACCCCTTCACCTGCCCAGCAATGATGGGTGAGCAAAAGAGCAATGCAGCTGAGCTATCGCATATCTGAGCCTCTTGCTTAGAGCGGCTCCCCTGCCTGTGCACCCCTCTTGCCCTTCCCCGCCTTTTCTCCTTTATCTCCCTTTGCTCCTTCGCAGGCTCTCCCCTAAAATGGTCCCACATGCACCCTAAACCATGGTGTATTGGTTAAAAGTATAATCTTTGAAATCAGAAGAGTTAGACCCAAGTTCACCCCCATCCTTTCCTCATACAGCACTGGGCACATTTTCTTTGAAAAATTTCCCAGCCTCACTTTCTTAATTGGTGGAAAAACAAATCCCATCACTAACCATCTCTAGGGAAGGTTAAGCGGTAATGAACAGTGAGTACCTTTCTTGGACAATATAAGCACTCCATAGACAGCTCTCTTTCTTCTGGTTAGTTGCCTCACATGAATAGGGTCCCTTTTGATAATACGCCACCTGCTTCCTCTCCATCAGCTAATGCTCTTTCCTAAGAAATACCATATATCCTTGATTGTATGGTGGTGGAAACAGTATTCCCTACAGTAGGGTAAAATTTTAAACAGTCTCGATTGAATTCTAAGATTTCTGAGCTAGAAAAAAATTCCCAAGCATCTTAAGCATCGTATCTCTCTTACACTTTAGTGAATGAATATAAAACTAAATGGGGGGAAATAGAAAAGGGACCAAATAATCCACATAGATTTTTTTTTAATTTTATAATTTTAAATAAGGTAAGAATTTTACCATCTGGAAACCTGAATTGTATAGAAAAAGCAAGACTGTCAGATAATGGGGGGTAGTTATATGTTTATTTGCTCTCTTGAGCCATAGGTAAAACCTACTAGACAGGAGAGAAAAACCCTCAAAAGAAAGACAGCTTTTGTTGCCCAGGTATTCATAGTACCATATCAGAAACAAGGGGGAGAGAAAAAGCACAAGGCATGGTTTGCATAGGACATAAGATTTTTTTTTTTTGAGACAGTCTCACTTTGTCACCCTTGATAGAGTGCTGTGGTGTCATAGCTCACAGCAACTTCAAACTCTTGGGCTCAAGAGATCCTCTTGCCTTGGCCTTTCAAGTAGCTGAGATTATAGGTGCCTACTACAAAGCCCTGCTATTTTTAGAGACAGGGTCTCACTCTTGCTCAGGCCGGTCTCCAACTCCTGAGCTCAGGCAACCTACCCACCTCAGCCACCCAGAGTGCTGGGATTACACCTGGCCCAATATTTTTGTGGTTAACACTATAGCATGTTTATGGATAGAATTTTCCATTATAAAAAATGCATTACCCAAGGCCAATGGAAATACCTTTGCTTTTCCTATCATACACATGAAGGCCCCATCCGGACAAAAAACGTGTTTATGCATGAATGTGTTTACATTCTATAAACAGAAAAGGGTCAGAATTTGATGATTCAAGGGGTAAATCTGCTATTCTGTCTTAAAATCTACTGAATATGGTACCCTTATGCTAGAAAGGACTGGCATCCTTTTTTCCACCCTGCACTTCATTCTCTTTCAGACAGCCAATTAGAGGGATTAGCCCTGCCAGTCTCCAGATATCGCATGCACTAAAAGTTTACTGTAAGAATAGAAAAGTCTAATGGACAAGGAGTTCACAGAAAACCACCTTCCTCTAACATTTAACTTGCCCTTTCCTTTCTATAGAGAAATGAACTGTGAGAACAATGAATGCTGGCCTAGAGCAGGAACTATGAAATTCTAACTTTATTCTTTCAAATATTCTAACTGTGACTCCCGTCTCCTGCTGAGTTGACTGCCCTGTGCCCACTCTCTGGAACCTTCCCCTTCCTGCTCCAGCCCAGGTTGAGTCCTCATCACTTCCCATCACTCCTTTCTCCGAGTCTGCAGAGCCTCCTGCTCCTTCTGCCTGCAGCTTTCCTCCTATCCTTTCTTTCCCCTAAACAGAGGGCCAAGTAACTTTTCTCAAAATGTAAGTTTTGACATGCCACTTAATTCAAATGTTCAAATGGTTTACAGCCATTCACAAGATAAAACCTCACAGTAATAACATGGCTTAACAAAGACTTATATAATCTGGCTCTAGTATCACATGTTTAGCTTCTACTCCAAACACGCATGCACACACACACACACTCCACTCACTATAATCAATTCTATATATCATATGCCATCTGAACAGAACAGAACCTTTTGCAGGCTCCCTTCCTACCTCTGTACGTGGCTCATTTCTCCCCATCATCCATGACTTAACACAGGCATCACTGACTCCAGGAGCCTTTTCCAACCTACAACTCTGAGTGGGGGGAGGCTCACTGGGGATCCCCTGCATCTCCCATCCGACCAGTAGACTCCAGGACGTACAAATGTCAGACTGCTCGGATTCTGATATCAGGCACACCTTTTACAACTGTGTGATCTTCTGCAAGTACTTAGCCTTTCTACGTCTCAGTTTCTTTGTTTGTAAAATGGGATAATCACAGTGCTTACTCCAATAGATCTGTTTTAAGGACTAAAGGCATTAATACATAAAAGACTTAGAATAGGGTCTATTATTGCTCAATAGTGTCAAGCAGGAGTAGTAATAAAAGTAGTTGGGGCATCATTCTATAGTCAATCTATGTCTTTTATTCTGGATTGTATGCTTTACAAAAGCAGGTATATCATTATCCCTCCTGCATGGGACCTGATCTATGTCAAACACTCAATACATTTTTTTTTTTCAAAATAAATTATACCGAGGATTAAAACAAATCTAAAATTCTCCTCTTCCTGAAGAGTTTTAAGCCTCTTTGGACTTACATGGGTCCATTTCCTCATGTGTAACTGTGACAAGTATTTTCCAAAAACCAAAAATAAAAACAAATGAACAAAAAAAGTACCTGCTATGTATTGGACACTGCTATTAATAGTTACCAAGAGAGGCAAGCAAAGTGAAATGAGAAAAATTATTTCTGCAACCAGAAGCTCACAAGGTAAGTGAAGTTCACTAGTAACAGTGAACACTTCCACTTTGATGGAAGACCTTTCCATCAGACCTAAGAACAAGGTGACCTGGCCTGATATCAATCAGGACCACCTTTTCACTTTATTTCTTTTTTTTTTTTTTTTTTTTTTTTTTTTTGTTGAAATTTGT
>CAUYPK010137450.1:0-15105 GCA_963574355.1 Loris lydekkerianus
TTAACACAATAACTAAGAAAATGCCAGGAAGGCTATGTTAACCAGTGTGATGAAAATGTGTCAAACGGTCTATAAAACCAGTGTATGGTGCCCCATGATCGCATTAATATACACAGCTATGATTTAATAAAAAAAAAAAAATAGTAAAGCAGAGCACGGGCATGTGGAGGTACGAGGCTCAGCCTGGGGGATGAGGACTCGGACCAAGAAAAAATAAATTCAGACTCTGTCAGGCCTATTTTATTTTAAAACATAGGATTAATTGGAAGGAAATGATAAAAGCTGTACTTGGCATGAAATTATTTAAAACCTCTGGCTTTAGCATTTCCTGGAGTGGCTGGAAACTTCAGCACGTTGGACAGAATCACAAATCCCCCCACTTTCTTAAAGGTCTCCCCTCCCCAAAATGGAATGAAATGCCAGTGGGGCCTCCATTCCAGTACTTAGCTACATAAGTATAAGTTCCAGGAGGAATAAATCTTCAGAGCAAACAGGGAGATGAGCATTTCCAGACAGTTTCATAAACTTGTGAATGATAGTTAAGTACTGAGGCCCAGCTGGGTCAGCTATGAACTCGTCATAAGACATCCTCATGATAAATGCTGAAATTCACAAAAGGAATGTCTGCCCCCTTCACAGCTGGTCTGTTGTCACGCGGCTCCAAGTCAAACCCCATGGAGCTTCTGTGTGGGCCCAGGGATGCGTGAGGGCGTGCACATGTGTGTACATGTGTGAGGGCGTGCCCACATGTGTACAGGTATGTGTCAGGGTGTGCACATGCGTATAAGTGTGTGTGAGGGTGTGCTCATGACAGTGTGCCCACAGAGTATGCACGTGTGTTTATCTGTGTGCATGTGGGTGCACAAATGTGTGTACAGGCAAACCTGAGGGTGTGCACATGTGTGTATGTCTGTACATGAAGATTGCACGTGTGTTCATGCACATATGTGCCTACGCACACATGAGGGTGAACACGTGTGTTAAAGGCATGCATGAGGGTGTGCCCGTGTATGTAAAGGCATACACAAGGGTGTGCACATGTGTGTATGTGTGTACTGAAGATGTGCACATGTGTGTATGTGAGGATTGCACACACGTGTTCATGCACATAGTGTCCATGGACGCATAAGGGTGTGCACATGTGTTTATGCTTGCGCATGTGGGTGCACAGATGTGTCTACAGGCATACATGAGGGTGTGTACGTGTGTGTTCGCGTATACATGAGGGTGTGCACATGTGTGTATGTGTGTGCATGTGGGTGCACGGATGTGTCTACAGGCATACCCGAGGGTGTGCACATGTGTGTTCACATATACACGAGGGTGTGCACATGTGTGTATGTGTGTACATGAGGATTACACATGTGTGTTCATGCACATATGTGTCTATGCATGCATGAGGGTGCGCACATGTGTCCATGAGGGTGTGTGCACATATGTGCATGCATGTGCATGCTGGTGTGCACGTGTGTGTGTATGGGCATGCAGTTGTGTGAGTATGTTCGAAATTCATTTTCAAGCATGTTTTTCAGTTCCTTCTCTAGTTGGGAATTTTGAAACACTTGTGTTGTGAGAAAACCTATAAGGTTATATGTGAATTTTTAAGAGTGTGAACAAATAGGGAATACTGATACATTTTGGTTTATTATTTTGACAGTTTTGAATTCCCATAGTACTCTTAAAACCAAATTTTGCAAAACTGTTTATTCTGTTCTACTGGCCAGAATGAATAACAACCCCGAGAACTTCTTTTGCTTTGCCCGTACGTCGTGTTCCACTGTTCAGGCCCTGGGGCTACTGTTAAAAAGCTGTTCTGACCACGTGTCTGGCAGAGTGATGTGTGACAGGCATTAGTCACTAGACTTTGGTGAATATAGGGCTGATTTAGCCAGCAAAGCAGGTCTTGACCAGTGACCGTCCTTCCATGGCATTTAGAACACACTGTTTTTCTCATTCTTTGAACGCAAATAAAAATAATGTTGACCTGTTACTGTTCTCGTGATGCTCAAACTAGATGATCGATGTGTTCAATGTGCTATGCAGCTTTTGATATGGGATTGTTATTATTTTTAACATCAGGTAGGGGCAGAGAAGGTCTGCAACATCTCACAGGGTGGCTCCCCGTGACGCCTGTCTGCGTGTGTGCACGTGTGTGCATCCTTGTCAGTGTGAATGCTGAGTGAGACAGAAAACGCTGGGGGATACACAGTGGCCAGAAGAGAGTGCCAGGGAGGGAGAGAATGACCAGGTGAATGCACAGGAGAAAACATGGGGGAAAGATGCTCAGGGGTGACCAACCCTGTCACGGTCCCCAGATCACTTGCAGCAACTGAAACCACCTGGAGATCACAGATAAGACATTTAGGTAAGGAGAGATTTGGCATTTCACTCTAAGCCGTGCAGTGAGTAATGAATGGGCAGAACCATGATTAGAACCCTTCCTGACTTTATAGCTGTCCCCTGCACCACAGACCCCCCTTCCCCCCCACACACACACATTTCACACAGCAGGTAAATTGTCACCATTGGTGTGGCTGCCATTTGGCTCATGGAGTCTGGTGCTTGTGGGCACACAAAGGCCTGGCGGTCTCCATGCTTCACTCAGAAAGTTTCCCTAAGAGCCAAGACAGCTCCCGCTGAGCAATGCCCAGGACCTGGAACCTGTTATGAGTGTGCCCCCTGAGTGTCCCACCCGCTCTGAGCGTCACAGAGGCATGTTGCCATGGAACCCAGGCCCTCACTCTGCACCTTCCTGCGAGGTGTGTGCACCTGTCCTTGATTTATACCTCAGAAGCTCAGTACAAATCTCAGCCGAAATAATGAAAACCTTGGGCTGCATACTTCTAAATTATACCATTGTCATTCATCCATTAAACTATTTATTAAATACTTACTTTGCTCCTGGCCTTCATCTCAGATTCAGAAGTACATGGATGACATATCTAGCCCACATCTCTGATGTCAGGGCAATGGCGTTCCTGTGGGGGTGACAGACAAAATATACAGCGTGTCGATGGTGGTACAAGCTATAGATAAAATAAAGGGTGGTACATGGTGTTAGCAGTGCCAAGGCGGAAGCCGGGCTGCTATTTCCAACAGGACCATCAGGGAAGGTCTAGTGAGAGGGTGGATTTGAGAGGCAATCTGGAGGGAATGAGGAAGCAGCAATTTCCAAACCTCTGATCAAAGTCGTTGAATAAGATGGTCCATTTTAAATATCCTACACTGCTCATCAAAATTTATTCCTCAGTCAAAGCCTGCAGAAACTTTTTAAGAAGTTTCAAAGAACTTTCCCTCTGAAGGAAAATGTAGTGGCTGTTCAGCTTTAAAAGTGCAGAGGAGTGAACAGCCCTTCAGCCATAAACCTGAGGCCTGCAGTTTACCGTGCGCCTGTCTCAGGTAGTAAAATAGATACACCCATTACCTGGACACAGACGAAGCTTTGTACATGAAGGCAGGGCCCATGCAGAGGTGCCAAGGTGAATTTCTGAAAAAAAATTCAAGATGTCAGCAAGGCAGTTCTGAGCTATGTGATCATAGGTAAGTCACTTAAAAATCTCTGAGCCTCAGGTTGTCAGCATGATAAAGGGGGTGACACCTGCTATGCCTGCATGAGAGTAGCTGTGAGGTGCAGAGAAGTCAGGAATGATAAAATGCGCATACTCTGAAATCGTTCCCCAGAGAGGGCCGGGCTGAGCAAAGGACAGGCCCGTGGAACCACTACAGCCTCTGCACTCACATTGCCGCTAACCAGGTGAACAGGCATGGACGGAGCCTGGGTGAAGAATACAAAGGATGGGTGTACATCCATTGCTGTCATATGGTGGCCCCGGAAAACCTCCTACTACATAAAGTCAGAAAGCTGAAAAAGATTTTAAATTAGCCTATTAAGTGTATTGTGATGTTTAAACAAAAGTCCACAAAATCCTCACTGCACAAATCCAGGGAGTGGGTGCTAATGTCTGTGCCACCTTGAAGAGGTTCTACACCCAGGGACCCTGGAGACTTGAGTGGGGAAGGTGGCAGGTGGATGGCACCAGGTGGGGACCTGTCACTGAGACCCTGACGTGAGTGTTGCAGTCTCCTGGGAAAGGCAGGTGGAAAAGAACAGATTCTGCATCAAGAATCCCAAGAGATGCTGTGCTAGGGATCCAGGGAAAAACAGGAGGGACCCCTGCGGACCAGGACTGTCCACACTCCAATCGTTCTGCAGGTGACGGCTGGTCCAGGTGTGAGCTGGCAGGAGGGCACCCAGGACCCTCCACACACCAAGCACTCTCAGGTGATGGTTGATCCAGGTGTGAGCTGCACAGGGGCTCCCAGGACCCTCCACATGCCAATTACTCCGCAGGTGATGGCTCATCCAAGTGCCACATGCCAATTACTCTCAGGTGATGGCTGGTTCAGGTGTGAGCTGCACAGGGGCTCCCAGGACCCTCCAGATGCCTGTCGTTCTGCAGGTGATGGCTGGTCCAGGTGTGAGCCGCACAGGGGCTCCCAGGACCCTCCAGATGCATGTCGTTCTGCAGGTGACAGTTGGTCCAGGTGTGAGCTGCACAGGGGCTCCCAGGACCCTCCAGACGCCTGTCGTTCTGCAGGTGACGGCTGGTCCAGGTGTGAGCTGCACAGGGGCTCCCAGGACCCTCCAGACGCCTGTCGTTCTGCAGGTGATGGCTGGTCCAGGTGTGAGCTGCACAGGGACTCCCAGGACCCTCCAGACGCCTGTCGTTCTGCAGAACACTTCTTAGTTATTCATTTGTCACCTCTGTGCCTACTATGGGTGCCTCTCATCCTTGAGAGCGAGAGTTGTGTCTTGTCTACCTCGTGTTTTCTGGCCATGCAGAGGACAAGAGCAAAGTGGCCTCGGTGTTCAGAAAACACTTAATGAATGAAGAGAAGATTCCCCATAGCCGGAGTCGCCTGGATGAGGCACAGCGGGCGCAGAGAGCAGGGTCTTCTGCACTGAATCACTCTGCAGCGCCCCCATGGCAGATGCCACCCCTCTCTCTCTCTCTCTTTTTGATCGGGATTCTCCGTGCTCCTTGGCTGCTTTGGCATCCAAGATTAATATTTATCTCAATAATTATTTTCAAATAAGATAAAAACCAATATTTCCAACATAAGCTTTCCGACTCATGCAGGAAATTCTGTATATTTTCAAAGCCATTCATCAAATCCACTCTGGCTTGAGACAAGTATGAAAAAAACTCCCAAGTCAGAACTCTCCTCACCCCTTCATTCCTTCGTCGCTTCATTCATTCATCATGCACAGGGTGCCAGACACGGGACCCCCACCTGTCGGAGGAGGCAGGGGACGTCTCAGTGTGGGTGGATGCTAAGTGGACATGGAGAGCTGGAGGTTGGGGTGTGTCTGCAGATACACCCATGACCAGGAAAGCCAAGCATGCAGGCTTTAGTCTGGAAGATTCCTTCTAAGGAGCTCATTCAAAAACTCCCCGTGCCCCAGAAGATGCTTTGTTTTTCTCTCAGAACACATTCAAAGCAGTAAACCTGCGTTTGGGTTTCCATGGCTGCAAACAGGTTTCCTCGTTTGGACTCAGCTGATTGAAACTTTTGTGCCCTTCACTGATGTGGCTCAAAATGACACAAGATCTTCTGAGAAAGATCATTTAGGGTGTGCCCCGGTGTTGACTTCTTGGTGTATTACACTTAATTCCACAAGTGACAAACTACTTGCATATTTGTCATCTCACGGAGGAGTAGAGTACCCCACTCCTTGTAGGAATTTTTTCCAAATAGGTTTTTTTTAAAAATATAAAAACTTATGTGGAAGAATGTTTCTCTTATTAGGAAAATAGCAAAAACACCCCTAGGTACACCCCTAGGTCCTGGGGGGAGGCATTTGAAGTCCAAATTTTATAAAGACTTTCAACCTGAAAGTTGGGCTGTTCTATTTTTGCTAATGATTCGCTCCAGCCTCAGGCTCGCAGGTGGCAGCCCCATTAAAATGGAGACAATTGTTGGCACATTGAAATGTCATCTGCCATCCCCTCTGCACTCGGGGTGAGTCAGTCAGGGTGGGCAGAGATGACCGAGACCACAGTGACTCCCATTGGAGGCCTGCAGGGAGGGGACAGGGAAACATGGGTTGTGGAGGAACCACCTGTCTCCCCACCCCTGAGAACTCAGCTCTATTTGGGAGACACGTTAAGTGGTCTCCCCAGAACACAAACGCACACTGTTTACCATAATTTATTTCTTTTCAGCTAGTCTGCAGTGGAACTAGCAGTGTCCACTGGTTTCTCTTTCACACAGGGGCTGGACGTCATCAGAGATCACGGATTGTGGCCCAGAAGTTGCCACCCCGTGGCTGAGCCCTTCACAGAAGAGCTTCTCTTTCTGGAGAGTCTCAGAGTGAAGATGCTAACTTTGCAGAAAGTTGTCTGTCCTCGGGCTTTGGATGTCTGTCCTCGGGCGAGTCTGGCGCCGCAGTGCGTTCTCAGAGCTGAGGCCCTGGGGAGGTCTGGCTCTGCTCACCTGTTCTGCCCAGTTCTCCCTTTCCTCCTCCAGTAAATTCTAAAATTCTGAGGGTGGAATTGGAGACCTTTCAATTCAAGATCTCTTCCTTCTCCTCCTTGCTAGCGTCAGCTGACCTTGCCTTCCCACCCTTCCAGAGGACATCATGATTCTCCACCACAGGCAGGTCCCATGTCTTTTTTCCCCAGAGCCCTTCTGATTCTTTATAGCCAACTGGTGGAGTTTCCCCAGACCCGGCAACCTGAGTGCTCCCTGGTCCTCCAGGAACAGCTGATCTCTGCCTCTTCCCTAAAACCTCTGTCAGCTACATGGACCTCTGGAACAGGCCAGCACCTGCCACTAGAAACCCTTTTTACCCCTTTTCTAGAGAGTTTTCCCAATAACCAGTGTCTTAGTCAGCATGGGGTCCCTCAGACCAGGTGGATTTCACAATGGAAACCTATTTTCTCACAGCTCTGGAGGTAGACACTCCAAGTCAGGGTGCCAGCTGTGGTCCCACTTTCTGGTTCACAGATGGCACCTTTGGGGACCTCACAAGGCAGGAGAGAGAGAACCCCCTGGCTTCTCTTCTGAGAAAGACATTAACCCCACTGGATGGGGCCACTCTCATGACCCCCTCTGACCCTAACTGCCCCCGAGAAGCTCTTTCCCCTCATTCCAGCATGATAGGACTACAGTTTCAACACATGGATTTGTGGGACTCAAACTCTCGGGCCCCAGCGCCTGGATGGAGGCATCTCTGGGTGGATGGCTGCATCCCTCCACCTGTGTCCTGGGCGGCATCTCTGGGTAGATGGCCACGTCCCTCCACGTGTGTCCTGGGCGGCATCTCTGGGTAGATGGCCGCGTCCCTCCACCTGTGTCCTGGGTGGCGGCATCTCTGGGTAGATGGCCGCGTCCCTCCACCTGTGTCCTGGGCGGCATCTCTGGGTAGATGGCCGCGTCCCTCCACCTGTGTCCTGGGTGGCAGCATCTCTGGGTGGATGGCCATGTCCCTCCACGTGTGTCCTGGGCGGCATCTCTGGGTAGATGGCCGCGTCCCTCCACGTGTGTCCTGGGCGGCATCTCTGGGTAGATGGCCGCGTCCCTCCACCTGTGTCCTGGGTGGCATCTCTGGGTAGATGGCTCCGTCCCTCCACCTGTGTCCTGGGCGGCATCTCTGGGTAGATGGCCGCGTCCCTCCACGTGTGTCCTGGGTGGCAGCATCTCTGGGTGTATGGTCCCGTCCCTCCACCTGTGTCCTGGGCGGCATCTCTGGGTAGATGGCCGCGTCCCTCCACCTGTGTCTTGGGCAGCAGCATCTCTGGGTGGATGACCCCGTCCCTCCACGTGTGTCCTGGGTGGCAGAATCTCTGGGTGGATGGCCCCGTCCCTCCACCTGTGTCCTGGGCGGCATCTCTGGGTGGATGGCCCCGTCCCTCCACGTGTCCTGGGCCCTGAGTCCACTGGCTGCTGTTCTTGCTGCACACAGAGCCTGCTGTTGTCACAGGCAGGTTTGTGCTCCGTCCTTCCAAGGGTCCCCTCAGTTTTTTTACCCCTAAAAGCCTCTCTTTTATCTGACTCTTATTTCTTATTCCTTATTTCCTTTTATTTCAAAATCACACATTAAGACGTCAGAGGACTTATTACTTATTTGAAGGGCTTGAATTTGCTCGACCAATGACATCATGAGCTGTGAGTGGGAAAAGGCTACACACTCGACCACTGTCTCCTCCTAGACACAGGGCTGACTCCCTGGAAACTTCCAGATTGCTGCCTGGGCAGGACCAGGTGTGAATCCTGCCTTGGGCCCCAGTTAGTGCTGTGTCTTGGAGAATTGCCCTTCCTAAGCCTCTTCCATGGTGCATTGTGGTACCCTGTAAGGCTTCCCAGTGATACATGAAGGCCAGCTCTGACAGCACCGCCATCATAAAGAAACATACATTTGGCTCAGAGAAGTTCCTCTGAGTAACCTCTGCGGTGGGTAAGGAGAGAGGGAAGGAGGGGGCAGACATTTGCAGATGCCTGCCACCTCCCGAGCCTGTTCCCTGTCCTCACTGCAAAGTCATGGGAGGGGCTGACATCCCCCCTTCACCAGTGCAGAGGCAGGGCCAACAGGGGTGTCTGGTGGACCCCAGGTCTGTCCGAGTGCCCAACCCACACCACATGGCTGCAAGGGGACGCTCCTGGCTGGAGCAGACCACCTGTGTCTCTGTAATGGAAATGGTCCTGTCCCAGCCCTGTAAAAAGTCCTCCCCTGAAACCTGGAAATGGTCCTGTCCCATGTTGTCCCCTGAAGCCACCCGTCCCCTGTTCTCTTTCACCTGTTCCCCATGGTGTGGGGTGCACCCCTGTTAGTCACCAGGGAGGCTTTGCTGAGATGGATTTTAGTTCATCCGAAACTTAGGGAGCCTTAGCAGGGAGAAAGGGCTGACCTTCTGCTTCAGCCGCTGAGAGATTTTTAAAGCAAGACAAGTGTTATCTGGAGCAATGACACCTGCTTCCTTCATCGGAAACGTCAGGCCACACTGTCCCACCACCTACCGTGCTCCCTCCAGCCCCAGTCCCGGGCACCCCTCCTCCACCTGTCAAGGTGACCTCCTATTTTAGGGTGGCTTTTTGTCCCCAGGGTGCTGGGTGGCAGACAGCTCGTCCAGCTTTGTGTCTGCAGCAGTGCTGACCTTGAGACATGCGAGTCACTCCAACTGTCCGAGTCCAGTGTCTGCTTGGTTCCTGGGGGTCTGGAGTTAATAGGCCACATCCCAGAGTGTCCAGTACGTGGCGGGTAGTGGAGGATCCCAGGTGTGGCCTGCCCTCCCTACAGTGCCTGTCCATGGGCAGTGCAGACTGGGCTACTCCCTTGACTCCACCGCTGTTCCCTGCCAGGCTAGGATGTGTGGGGCTGCAGCCTGGCCCCTTCTGGGTTCCCACTGCTGCTTCCCACTGGCAGAAACTGCCACAGGGCCGGAGGAGCCGGGGTTTTGGTCTCCCCGCTTGAGGCCATCTGTCTGTGTCTGTGCAAAGGGTATGGTCGGGGCTCCATGGTCTCCTCTCGTTCCTCGTCAGGCTGGGGTCTGAGCCACGTGTCCAGTGATGCTCAGTCCCTCCCACAGTGGGGCTTGAATGTGCCCTCTGTGTCCCAGGTAGACCCAGCTGACCTGGCCAGGGCTTTCTAGCCTCTCAGCACCTGAATGGAAAATCTCCTTTTCCAGACCCTGGGGGCCAGGAGCAAGTCATAGGTGCTACCAGCCTCAGGCATCATTCTCCCCGTGCTCCACCCCCGAGGGTGCTGCCCAGGGAAGAACCCACCCCTAGGCAGATCTGACCCTCAGGGACACTGCCCCACACCCCTGGCCCCTCCTGCAGGCTTTCTTTCTACAGAGCTGTGTGGCCTTCCTCCCCTCCCCCACACGTCCTCCACATTGTCCTCCTCTAGGCTGCCATGGTGGCACCTGTGTCCACAGAGCTGGGAGGACACCCAAGCCCCTCGCAGTGCCTGGGTCAACATCAGCGAGGGACTGGGGTTCTCAGGAAAGGCGGGTTCCCCAGAGAGCTCGGTTTGGAAGTGCACATTTGAGGTTCACAGGGGGCCTGCGAGGTACCCTTGGCCGGGCAGAGGTGACTACTGTGCACAGGGGCTTCCATGGCTACAGCGTGAAGCTGAGGAGTGTGGGTGTTCGTGTGGAAGCCACCAAGGAACACACACCAGCCGTCAGTGCCTCTGGAAGCCCCCTCTACTTGAGTAATCTTTCTCTGGCTCCAGGTTCTGTGTCCCATGGAGCGGCCGCCAAGATGGGTACAAGACCCCGAGGTGAGGAACAGGTGAGTGGCAGCCCAGCCTTGCCTTCCTCTCCCCGCTTCAGCAACTCCTGGCAGGAGCACGGCCTGTTCCTCTCTGCTCTGAGGATGCACCTGCCCAGGCCCTGGCTCCCCTCCTGGAGCTGCCTGGTGAACACTTCGCCTCAGCATGAATTGGGCTTTGGAGATGACCTTTTTGAAACACTCCAAGAGAAGAATCCGTCTGGGAGCTGCCTTTACAGAGCACAGCTGGTGGGGCCAGGACAAGGTGTTTTAGGGGAGAAAGAGAGCTAGTCCCACTCACACCCACCCGCCCACGCCACCGCAGGATCCCTATACCACCTCACTAGCCCCAGACGGCTGTGCGAGCCCCACACCCACCAACAGGGCCGCAGTTACTCACTGTCCACTTTCAGCCGGGTCATCGGAGGAGTGGTGCTTGCTCGCTCTCAGGGCTCGCTCAGCCAGAACATGTGTCCTGAGTCGCTTCAGGAAGGTCAGGGCTGTGATGGCCCCATAGTGAAGGGGCAGGGTCCTCCAGCTTTGCCACCAGCTCCCTGTGACCTTGGATGAGTCTGCCACATTTCTTGTCTCTGGGTACACTTTGGATGAAGACCTCTGTGACTCCTAATTCTGATGTCCCAGACCCTCTTAACTTCCCCCTCCACCACTCCCAAGAGCACCTGCCAGGAGCCCTTCCAGGCCTTCTCTGTCCTCTTGGGTCCTCCGGGCCAATTCTAAATGTGTGACCTAAAGGCCAGGGCTCCCACATCGTTTCTTCCTCAGCAAAATGGGAGTCCCACTGGGATGGGGCTGAGCTTGGGGAGGCCTCCCACTAGGCTGGGGTTCTCTAGCTCTCCATGGCTGACCCCAGCCACCAGCCTGTTCCACCACAGCCATAAGTCTCTGGGGTCTGACCCTGTCTCCTCTCGGGCCCAACTCTCATCTCTCCCCGTCCACCTAGCTCCATGGACTGTAGCTGGAGAGAAAGGAGGCCTGATTACATCTCTGGGGCTGTCCTCACCCTGGGCAGGGCCCCACCTTCCTTGACTGATGGTCCCAGGCTATCCCTGGGAGGTGACTTTGCTCCTCCAGGTCCTGACCCAGCTCATTCAAACCCAGCTGGGAGAGACCCCAGGTGTCCGTTCTCCACCGTGGCCTGGGCAGAGGTTGGGCTGGGGACTCTATGTGGCCAGGAATTCCCTTCTTGTGTGGCCTCCATGAACCCACTTTGACCCCTGGGCCTGACCTCCCTCTGAGTGCCCAGATGCACTGTCCGTCTATCCCCTGGCAGGCCCTGTGCCCATTTTTCTGCTCCAGGGTGAGCACTGTCAGCCCACAGGTCTTCTCTGGACAAGGCAAACTGTCAGCTATGGACCATGGATAGCCCCCATTCCAGCTTGCCTGGGACTCCCCAGTCCTGACAAACGCCTCGTGTGCACCAGGGTCACAGTCATGTGCTCACAGCCCGAGCCCAGTCCTCTCACCTGCAGAAAACACAGGGCCATGTGGGGGCCAAGGCCTTCCTGCTTTTGTTTTCTGCTCTATAAAATTTAAGTTTGAAAGAGTGAGAGTTTGAGATATATATACATATATATATATATATATATATAATTTTTTTTTTTTTTTTTTTTTTTTAGTACTTACTTTTCATTTCTTTCTTTCTCTCAGGATCATAAAGTATTTAAATGTATATTTCAGGAGATAAAAGAAACCCAACATCTTTCATCTACTTTATGCATTTTTGCTAATTTTTTAAAACCATTTTGTACTGGCATCCTGAAGGGTGCAATTTCATGAGTCAGGAGAATAAATAAAAGATAAAAATAAATGCCGTTCTCAGCGAAGGTAAGTTAGAGTTTTCCTGAGGGATGAAAATAAAGGCATGTCAGCCTGAGGCCATGAGCCTCAGGACAGAGCTTCTGAGGGTGGGGCGGGCTCAGCCCCCACGGCTGGGCTGCGAGAACCTGCCTGCTGATGGTGTGAGGGTGCGTTCCCCTCCAGAGGAAGCAACGTGTCCTTGAAATCTTATTCTGAAGGGCAGGAAAGAGCTTGGTGTTTGAGATTCAAGAAAGACAGGGCTTTAGGTTGATGACGATGGTGATGACAGCACAAGAAGAGACTTTCCAAATTGAACATTGTCGAGCTTCCTAGGTGTGAGCTGGACGGCACTGGGAGTGTTTCCTGTGCGTTATCCAATCCCACCTTCTTTCCCCCTCATCTTGATTGAATTGCGATTGACAAATAAAAATTAAACATCGGATATTCAAAGTGATGTGTTAGCATTCATATACATTGTACAATGATCAGCATAACCTGGATAATTAACATATCCGCCACCTCACACACAGGGATCTCTGTGTGTGTATGCCAAGAAGACTTAAGATCCAGAGCTTTAGAAATTTCCAATACATACTGTTAACCACCATGCCATGTATACGAGAACTCAGAGCTCGTTCATCTGCATAACTGAAAGTGGGTGCCCTTTGATCAGCACTTCCCCATCTTCTTGAGATTGAGATTGCTACCCAATAACTAGAAACAGTAATCCCTCCCTCGCAGATTTATTAGGGGAGATTAGAGGAGACACCCAGACAATCGCCTTCACAGGGGAGCAAACGTGAGCAGAGAGGCAGCTGCTGTGGTCAGCGCAGGGTCAATTCCCACTGGGGTGTCCGTGGGGAGGCAACGAGAGCCTGTGAGCATGACAGGACTGCAGGAGCCTGGGCTCCCACATGAGAAACAGGGACGTCACAGGTGACACTGGCATCAGGACCCCACACCAGAAAGGCCTACTTCTCCCTCCTCCAAGTCAGGGGCATTCATAGTCAAAATGACCAGCACCCAGCCTTCTAGACCATTCTACAAGACAGAAGTCATTCCAAGCTCATGCTGAGGACCAAGAAATGAATCACAGCTTAACCGTTCCAGGTTCTAGATGCCAGTGCCCTGCGGTGATGGATATACTCTATGTCCTAGCAAAGCAGCCATTAGCCTGAACCGTGGCTGGGGTGAGGCGGGAACGAGATTGTTAACTCTGTTTAGGCTGAGTTAATCTGAAGCAAAGTGGTCACACGTGGCTGGAGCTACTTAGTTGGCTAGTGCAGACCTGGAGAGGTGTCTCTGAGTCCTGTGTCAGGTGTGGTTGGAGGCCAGCCTCCAACCTGGTCCTCTGGCTCCACAGAAGATCACCACACCGAGGTCCCCTTCCCCACAGCCTCGGCCCCAGCAGGGCTGCTGGCAACCACCTAGACAGGGGCCAGCCAGGGCTAGAATCCCAGGGGCACTAAGGGTACCGCAGCAAGGAGGCGGAGTGAGGCATGAGGGAGGGTGCCTCTCCCACTGGCTGGGGCGTGTGCGTGGGCATTGGGGGTGAGGGCAGGTTCTGCCAAGGTTCAGGGTCCCCACAGGATCCTCATCAGGGACAGCCCACGCCTGACAGCACCGTGGTGCCTTTTTGGGTACAGGCTGAAAATAGAAGTAACCTAATAAGGTAAAAGCAGACTTTTATCCTTAGAATTGCCTGGAGATCAGAGCCAAGGGGAGGGCCTGCTGCTGCCATTCTGAGGCTGTAGGTGGAAGACTCTGCCCCCCGAGGGTCGATGAGCCCAGGCACCCAAGACTGTTCCCCCTGCCTCTCCCCAAGGCCACTGAGCTGGGCAAGGCCTGAGCCTCCAGTCATGGGGGGCAGCAGAGGTGGGTGGTGGTGATGCTATGGGACCCGAGGCACTTTCCAGGGACTTGGGAGAGTGTGTAGGCTCTGGGTGGGGACTCTATTAACAGGCCAATGTGGACTGGGCTAGTTTGAGGCCCCCCCAAAAGTACTCCCACAGCAGGGGTTCTGGATGGCCCTCGCCCCAGAGCAGCAGTGGGGATCTGGAGGGGCCACATTAGCCACCATGGAACAGCCTGGGGTGTGGTTGGGCTGAGATGCTGAAGCCGAACACCATCCAGGGGAACTTCTGTGGGCCTGGGGGCTACACTGCCTGGTTGGGTGATGGGCCTCTGGCATGGCCACCTAGGCACTGCAATCCCCAGGCAAGGTTGCTCCATATCTCACATTGTTTCATTTTTGCAGCATTTTCCTTCCTTGGGAGATGAGGGACTGAAATCCCTGATCCTGCTCATCAGGGACCCATGAGAAGGCTGAAGTGCCATGGATAGGAGCTGAGCTCCCCCAGCACCAGCCACCTGCTGTCTTTGGGCACACAGAGAAAGTGGAAGCTGTCCATTCCAGCACCCACCACCTCTGCAGACTCACAGAAGGTCCCTGCAGTGCCCAGCAGGGGCAGAGGTATAGAAAAGCCACAGGGTGGGGCTACTGGGGCATGGAATTGAGGCATGGGGGTGTGATCTGGGGGAGCCCTCTGCCTCGGTGGAAGAAGGCGGCTGCCCACAAATGGCCTAGAGATGAGGGGTACTGTTTGGGATGAGTGCTCACCTGGGGGTCACATTAGCTGAGACCCTCAATATTTCCTGATGAGCCCATCCCTGGGCCCACCCCTGGGCTGGGCTTGCAACCACCTGACACTGGCCAAGAACGTGTGAGCAGACTCATTGTGGAACAGCTGAAACTGTGTCCACACTGTGTTCATATCAGAGGGTCCACGTGGCCTGTCCTGTAAGTAAAGGACAAGCTCCTGCAGCTCCTGGGGCTGTGCTCCCTCCTCCTCGCCTTCCTCTCCCCCCACAGCTCCTCTCCCCCCACAGCTCCTTCCTCCCCATACAGCTCCCTCCTCCCCCCACAGCTCCTTCCTCCCCCCACAGCTCCTTCCTCCCCCCACAGCTCCCTCCTCCCCCCACAGCTCCTTCCTCCCCATACAGCTCCCT